>JAODAL010005608.1:0-141768 GCA_025379985.1 Phyllomedusa bahiana
AAAAAGTGATTAGCTGACTAACTAAAGACTAGAGGAATTAAGTTTTTCTTCTCTGGTAGCTCAGTATTTGTATTTCCAATTCTTTGTCTTTTATTTTGGACTAATAGGGAATGCTAAAAATCTAGTACAGCTACAATCCAGTATCTTCTTATTTGTAGAATTTATTTAAAAAGATTCCTGTTTTGAGTTTATAAAATTTTTTTTGTTTCCCAGTCCAATGAAATCAGATTCCAAAAACGGGACAGGTGTCTAAAAAAGGCAAACTTTTAGGCATTATGTATCATAGGATTTTTCACCCTTTTCTGGCGTAAAATGCCCCAAAGGGGAGAATTTCGCCTAAATTGCTGATGTATGGTGCATTGAACAAACATGTTTGGCACATTATGCACCACACTCAACACTTTGTAATGCACCAAACACGTGGGGAATTCTGGGGGTATGTCACACCACACTCGTAATTTTAGACACATTTATGAATGTGGCTTGGTAAAACTAGGCACATTACTGCTTGACCAGGCACACCTATTTCAATGTGGTCTGCCTGAGCCTCAGTTGACACAATGGAACTAGATTTCCCTTTGGGGGAAAAAAAAATTTCCCCATTTTAAAAACATACCAGTAAAATGATAAAAAGTAATTTACGAAAATTTATAAAAGTATTAAAATTTAATTATATAAAATTTCTAATAGATTATAAAAAAAATTTAAAAAATAAATTTTTATGTATCTCAAAAATAAAAATTATCGCTAAAAAATGTATTTTAGATTAATATAAAATAATTTTTAATTTAAATTAAATAATAAATTTTAAACCCAAATACCGCTTTAACAAAATTAGTCCCAAATCGTGTATTTATGGAGTTAGCGTGTTAGGCTATGTTCACATGGCTTAATTGCGGGGACATATTTCACCCCGCAATTACGGCGTGTGTAAGGGGGCGGGGTCGGGGGTGGGGGGGGCCCCCCATGCATTTTTATTCTCGGCGCGTATACCCCTGAAAAATGACATTTCACTTCTCTCCCTGCACGTATTGTGTGGTGGGGGAGAGGGATGTTCCAAGTTCTTTTGATTTCTGGGGAATACCTAATGACCGGGACGTATTTCACCCTATTTCCCCGCGTAAGCCGGGAATTACAGACTGAAATACGTCCCAGAATAAGCCGTGTGAACATAGCTTTATCAGTGATTACAAACATAACATAGAAGGCTAGAAATAAAAGAAAAGGTGATCTTGCATGTTGCACCACAAGTTTCAGCAAGACCTGTGGTATGCTGGCTATTGCTCTATTAAAATAATGTTTGGTACATTTAAATGTGTTTTTTGCGCATTACTAACGCGCCAAATTTCCCATAATCCCAAAACCAGCAAAGTCATCAAACTTTAGACACCATTTATGAGTGCACAAAAAGCACTTTCAAAGATTCAGGAGCATTATACGCTGAAAAATAGACACGAAAATTCACTTGGATGCGCCTTCTTTTTTACATATCTCCCTTATTGTTTAACTAAAAAAACCCCTAATTTCCGAGGGTTGAGGGCAACATGAATGAAAACTATGAGATACAGTCGTATTTTTCCTCAGTGGTTAGTGTAACATTACCCTGTATGTATGAAAGCAGCTCACAGCAGTTTATAAATGTGTCCAATGGTGAGACAAAAACATGCGCCAAAACATCAGTTAAAATTTGTGTCAAAATTTGTCTCCCCATTTTTTAAACTTAAAATGGATTAGAGAAAGGAAAAAAGGAAAAAATGTAGAGAAAAAAAAGAAAATGGGCCAAATCATGTGTAAAGCTGAAGTGAGCTAGACAACCATAAGGGGAAAAAAGGCCCCCAGCTTTTTTTTTTTTAAAAAAATACCCCGGTGAGCTGTTTGGTGGTAATCCATATTTCTCCACCCAGGTGGCAGAAAGCTGCACCCTTTAAAATTACATCTATTACATAGCATACAAAAAAACCCCAAAAAGCCCCAGTACCATACTTGGGGACTAAACAGATGACAAATACCCTAGACGACGCTCGCAACCACCAAACATGAGGGGGGGCGGACCTTTTGGGTATTCTAAAATGGCATCCAAAACCCCAGTCTATTGGGCAAAAAAAATATTTTTACATACGGAAAAATTTTAAATATGGGTATTGGTTTTTCATAAGGCCCTTATTGTAAGCCTGCAAGCCCCTTTACGGTTCATTTATTGCAGGTCCCCCAAATCCCCCTTAAAATCACAAAATTTTACGAAAAAGGGGGGAAAACTTTTTTTTTAAACCGCAATAAATGAGGAGCCGTTTTTAGGCAAGGGGGGCCTATGTTGTTTGCTGTTTTAGTTCACTTTAGCTTTACAGCAGGATATGACCATGTTTTTGTTTTTCTTTAGTTTAAATTTCCCCCCCCCCCTTTTTCTGTATATTTTGGTTTTTAAGGGAGTTGTAGCGACCTGCAATAAAAGAGGACCGTGAAGGGGGTTGCAGGCTTACAATATAATGGGCCATTATATTAACCATACCCTATTTGATATTTTTCCCTATGTGAAAAAAAGTTTTTTTGCCCAAAAAAGTATGGGGGTTGGGGCCAGAAATACCCCAGTCGCCCCCCTCATGCTGGAAAGGGGTGCGAGCATCTGTCTTAGGGATTTGTGCATCTGTTTTGTTCCCAAATTATGGACGGGGCTTTTTGGGTTTTTGCATGTATGTGAATAGATGTCAATTTAAGGTGCAGCTTTCGTCACCTAGTGGAAGATATAGGATTACCACCAAACAGCTGCCCCCGGGGATTTTTTTTTAATAGCATGGGGGGCCTATGTTGCCTCTATGCTGTGTCTAGTCTCACTTCAGCTTTACTAGCAGTGAGTATGGCCATGTTTCTGTTTTTCTTCTGAGTTTAAAAAAAAAAAATTCCCCTTTTTCTGTATATTTTGTGATTTTAAGGGAGTGTAGGGACCTGCAATAAATGAGGAGCAGTGAAGGAGGCTTGCAGGCTTACAAGATAGTGGCCATTATGTTAACAAATACCTCATATTTCATATAATAACAGAAAGTGAAAATAGTTTTTTTGCCCAACAGTACTGGGGATTGGATGCCAGTAGAATACCAGCAGTCGCCCCCTCATGCATGGAAGGTGTGCAATCATCTTTTTTACGTGTATTTGTGCATCTGTTTAGTCTCCCAACGTATGGTACTGTGGCTTTTTGGCTTTTTTGCATGCTATGTGAATAGATGTCAATTTAAGGTGCAGCTTTCTGTCCACCTAGTGGAGAGATATATGGATTACCACCAATCAGCTGCACCTGGGTATTTTTCTTTAATAGCATGGGGGCCTATGTTGCCTCTATGCTGTGTCTAGTCTCTCTTCAGCTTTACTAGCAGTGAGTATGGCCATGTTTCTGTTTTTCTTTTTTTTCCCTTTTTCTGTATACCTTCATAAATGTGTCTATTCTTATGAATGTGGCATGACATGACCCCAAAGAATTGGCAGATACAAAACTGTCTAGGGCGTTGGATATGCGCCAGTTTTTGGTTAAAGAACTTTTGTCGGACAGGGGCAACGACAGTTTTTTTTTACGTAAATCACGCCAGAAGACTGACGCAGCCCCATTCTGATATGTCACACTGAGTTTTCTACCCCAAGAAAATATGTAGTGAAACAAATTAGAATAGACTTTTGAAAATACAGTATTTAGATGAAGAAAAATGAAACAATAGGTATACTTTAAATGAAGCATTGCATTTGTTCTTCACTACATAGACTGCCTAACAATTAATACATGCCTCAGGAGTATATCTTATAAACATTTTGTGGTTCCAAACAGATAATATAGCATTAGTGCTTCTCTGTTCCATTGTGTATATGCCTACCTGTAATCATAACTGTTCTGATGTTTGCTGCATGCAGTTCTTCAAGGACCATCGCAGTTTCTGGTTTAAGACAATTTTCTAATATCAGCAAACCAAGGAACTCCATATCCCTTTCAACTTCATCTCTTCAAATAAACAGAAACATATGAACACATTAATGAACTAGATCATAATCTCTTCTGCAGGACATCCATTTTTGACACAAAATTAATGCTGAAAAGATGTGGATTAGCTCAACTTAATGGGTTATTAACATCTCAGCAAGTGCCACTGGAAGGCCATTTACTGTAAAGTAAGTAATTTTCAAAAGGCATGTTATTAAAAAATATGTATGCTTTACCTAAAACAGGCCTTTTTTGTACTTTCTACTTGCTCTCTTGTTTCCATGGTTACCAACAACCAATATGTACTGTGAACTATTCAAATAGCAGAATCCAGAATACAAACATACAAGCAAGCAGACGTCATTACAACACCACTTGCCTGTACTGCCCATTTTTTGAAGCCAAGAGTAGCAGGGCAAGAGTTAAAATGTGAAAGTGAACATTGATAGTGGTAGTCAGTAACCAAGGAGATAAGAGAGCAAGTCGATGGTGTAAAAAAGGCCTGTATTAGGTAAAACATGCATATGTTATAATAACATGCATCTTAAAAATTACTTACTTTACAGTAATTGGCCCTTCCAGCAGCACTTGTTGTGATGGGAATACCCCATTACCTTCAGTGAAGCTTATCTGTGTGTTTATGTACATGCCACAGATTTCTATTGCTCACTATTCATAACATCCACCCCAGATTTGCGTAGTGGAAATTTTCATAATGTGAACATCCTGTAAAATGATTTATGATAAAAGTAAAAATGTATTATAAAAAATGGGACCCGAGTAAACACACAGGTTTTTTTTTATTTACAAGTACAAAACTTGTAAGTCAGGAGTTAAAATTATAATGGTTGTTCAAGATTATGAGGAGTATTTTTTTTTTAATTCGGCAACAGCAGATCCTGTCCTTGCGCAAGTGGTACTTAACTTATCCTATGAAAAGATGTGGTGCTGTTTCTGAGAAAAAAATCAATGAAGACTTAAAAGGGCTTTCCAAGACTTTTTAAAACCTCCCTATTCTTGAGCTAAAATACAAAATTAACCTAAAGTGTGGAAAATAAGTATTTTTAATACACAGTATCTAAAAAAAATCCCGATAATCACATTGTTTGATTTTTAAAGAATTTATTTTCATTTTATTGCATGACATAACTATTTGATCACCTAACAACCAGCAAGAATTCTGGCTCTCACAGACCTGTTAGTTTTTTTTTTTAAGAAGCCAATTGACTCTGCACTCATTTCCTGTATTAATTACCCATGTTTGAACTCATTACCTTTTTAAAAGACACATGTCCACACACTCAATCAAACAAACACACACACTCCAATCTCTCCATCATGGTCAAGACCAAAGAGCTGTCTAAGGAAAACAGGGACAAAATTGTAGACCTTCACAAGGCTGGGAAGGGCTACAGGACAATATTTAAGCAGCTTGATGAGAAGGCAATAAAGGAAAGGTCTGACCACAGTTATTACAGACCAAGATTTCTGTACCAAACTTTAAGTTTTGTTTTTCTATTGTGTCAAATAATTAATCCATTTCTATTGTATCAAATAATTATTTTTATTGAAATAAAACTTCAATAAAAATTACAGACCTCTCCATTCTTTGTAGGTGGGAAAGCTTGCAAAAGTGCAAGTGTATCAAATACTTATTTCTCCCGCTGCAACCAATCTCTAGCTTTGGAAGTTGCATGCCTGCACAAAGGACAGTGATTGGCTGCAACATTGTGTGATCCATAAATGTGATGGTGAGGGACCTTGGGAAACACTTGACATCTCACAGATCTGGAATAGTGGTGATAGGAGAGGTAAGTATGAGTTATTTTTCTATTTTTGCACAATAGGAGGTTGTAGGCATGTTATTAAAAGGATTGAAAAACTCTTTTTACATAATAGTCAAAAGTGAACCCTTTAATGAAATTGTGAGTTAATGCTAATTCCCATTTTGCTCCTAAATCAGGTTTAAGGAGTCAGGGAAGTAGTTCTATATACTAGAGAGCTGCATAAACTAATTGTTTCTGGAAAACTGATATGAAGGAAGGTATTGATGAACAAAATAGTGGCTCTGTAGGTTGAAGAAACCTGCTTTAACTTAATAGTAGGAATAGATAGTGCAGCTGAGAAGCTCGCCCCTTATGCGACAGCTAATCGTCGACACCTTGTGCGGCAACTGGCTGCCACATAAGGGGACGGGTTTCCTGGCCACGCTGTCTATTTCCACTCTGAATCTTAAAAAGCTATTACTTTGCTAGAAAGGTAAAACAAGAAATTTAAGGGTCATGGCTAAAGTACATGTTCCTTTATACAGCAGCCTAGATGGACTCCTAGATGCACAATACTGAAATAAGCCACTAATCATGGTAAAGATTTGTACTTGGGAAGTAAAGTACATGTTCTATACCATGGTCATGATTGCAGTCATCATCCTACCAGCTAATATCAGTGATCTAATTTTCATGTATACTAAGGAGAGAACTTCTTTTTTGCATTCTGGCATTATATACATTATGATTTACAACTGTCTGGCCCAAAAGGTTACTTTAGACAATTACCAATTTTCTTTATAATCACATACTACTTGCCACACTGTGCAATTTGTGCAGGCCTTCCGTCTTCTAGAAAAATATAGTTTCTCCTTTTATTTTGTTTTTCTTATAGTTGCCAATAGTGCCAACATATTCCACAGCTCTGTACATACATACCTTTCAATACTTTGTAAGTCTTCATTATTGACATTCATCAGAGTTTTGTAGGCCACACCAATGACTCGTAAGCCTTGAAATGTGTAACTGTCCAGCTCTTTTGAAAATTCACTAGGAACTTTAACATGACAAAATAATTATGCTATATATCAATTTATTTCAATGGATTATTTTTATATACATTTATTTCTTATACCAACTTGATTGAGAGATAACACTTTCTTCATATTACTATATATTACACTAATATAAGACAACTTTTTCTTTATATTATACTAACATTTTGGAGATTGGAAACAAAGGGTCATATGTATGAAAACTGTCTAGCAGTAAGACTGTCTTTGTTGCCCATAGCAACCAATCAGAGCTCAGCTTTCATTTTCCCAGAAATGAAAGCTGAGCTCTGATTGGTTGCTATGGGCAACAACAATTGTCTTACTGCTAGAAAATTTTCATACATAAGGCCCAAAATGCCTATATGACTTGATATAACCTTCCAGTGAATCAGCTAATAGGTTGGAAAATGCACTGATAGCAGGAAAGCAGAAAACAGTATAGATGTAGTCAAACTATGTCACTCCCTATATCATGTGACATTTTATTAAAAAATAACCTTTTAGAATAATTTTAAATAAACAGACCTTTATCCAGGTAACATTGTAGAACAAAAAATAGTTATTTTATCAAAGAAATATAAGAGTTTTTATCAAACTTTCTTACCCAAAAGTAGATAAAAAGGTAAATTATTGTAGATATCTATTTCTATAACAATCATAATACCTGTTTCTGCTTTACAAAAACTGGCGATCATCTCGGGCGCTCCCTTCATGTACACTATCAGCTCATTCTCTCCAATAACCTCAGTGATGACAGACAGACGTTGCATAACAGAAGAAAAGGGGTATTGATGTAGGACTCTTACACCCTCAACGCTATCCTGTTAAAAATGTAACAGTCACCATGTATGGTTCTTCAGTAAATTATTTAAATAATATATGAAATTAAGAAGCACAAATATCTTCAATTGAAAAAAAGAATACAAGTTTTCATAGTGATTTATTGAATTAAAAGAAAAAGTATACCTTCATGTTTGAGTTTGGCTCAGGTCGGACAATGATATCTTGTGAAGAGTGTTCATCATGGACATCTGAGCTGGTTTCATCTATTACCTGGAAATATTAACTAAATGACTACATACTAAAGAGATGTTACTGTATACTCAAAGCTTACTTATACAGTACATTTGCAAAACATAATAGTTTAATTAAAAAAAAAGTATAATGGCTTATTAAAAAATGTTTTACCCATCCCGTGGCTTCAAACATTTTCAGATCTAATGGGTCACCCTGTAATTTCCCGTTAAGCATGATGATAGAATGACAGCATGTCATTGCAGCCAACAGGGGTCCCTATGATTGCTCAGCAACGTGTTTTTGAGCAATCATTGCCTGCAAGCTAAAGACAAATACAAAAATAATGAATATAGAAGTAATTCTGTAACTCATTGATGTAACATAGTAAGCATTTATAAAGCTGAAAAAACAAATTTCCAATTATTTCAGCCTATTGACCTGTCTGGGGACTTTTACATGACAAGTAAAATTTACTCCTCGGATTCTGCCATTGAAAACCACATTGTCTGACACATTTTTAATGCTTATAGCATGTGGATTTAGTGTCGTCTTTAAGATTTGGTTCACTCTCGGTTTATAGTCAGAAAATAGTCCCATTTATGCTGATTGGTTTTATACAGCATGTTCAAAGTTTTTTTTTTTTTACCGTGCTTCGTTTTTGGAAACCATGCACCACAAAATACACATTGTATGAACTAGAACAAATAATTTCTTTTGGTTTTAATCAAGGATTTTAAGTCAGAATCCATGCAGAATCCGACTTGAAATCCTTGTCATGTGGACAGAGCCTAAGGTTGATCAAAACAACCAACATGAGGCAGATGTCTCAAATCAAGGAAATACATACTTGGAAACTGTAATTCTCTTCACTAATCACCTGCTCAAGTCCAACTAAATATCTCTTTTATGTTGTGTACATTATTTCAGTTGTAACGTCTTTTGTTCTGTCAACTTAGCCATATGAGGGTTTGGATTTTTCAAATTAATACCATTTTGGGGAACTTAAGACTTAATTACTTTCTATTCTGGCAAATATATCTAAAATATATCAACTTTATTGATTAAAAAGAAACTATAAAAAAAATTTATAAAAACAAATACAGTATAACACAATTTACTGTGGGGAAGTGCTGGGCGAAAAACACAATAGAGAATTTTTTAATATTATTTTTATTTCTTGTTAATCAATAAAATTCATATATTTTAGATATATGTGTTGTCCAGTGAATTTGTGTACTATTGTAGGTGTATATTTATGAAGTGTTTGTTGGATTTTATTCTAAGTTTGTGCTAAATAATTAAATTATTTAATTACATTATTCAATAATTAGTTGCATAATTATTTATCTCTAATTATTTATAACTTCCTGTATTAAAATATTATTTAACTATTAAGACACAATATAAAATGACAGAACCATAACAACTGTACCTTGATCCTACTGAAGGTATCACACCCATTAAATCAAGGCCATCTTCTGTTAAAGTTCCAGTCTACAACATGAATAAAGTATATTAAAACATTTTATATTAACAATATAAAGTAGTGTAATGGAACAAAATTAAGCTAAATATTGTAGAAAATGGACAGAAAACCACAATTAATTACTTCCTTTATCTATCAAGCATACAGACTTGTCAACTCTCCTGTTTTTTTTCTGGAGTGTCATGAAAACTGGATTTCAAAAGAAGCACAGTTTAAACAAGTTCCATCAAAAACAGGTGTTTCCAGGTGAAGTGGGTCTTCCCAAGGGGCAAGTTACTAAAGCATCACTTTCCTTAAAACATAACCTTTAATTAATGGGGTCATTTTGTTTCATTGATTAGCTTTAAACATGTAGACAAAGGTAAATAGAGCTAGGTGTCATCACAGATAAATAAGCGGATGACTTTACAATTAAACATCCAGTAATCCCCATATTTTATGCTTCACCCAAGCTCCACAAAAAACAGTTTCTACCATCTTTGAGAACAATATTTGCAGGAATTGATTCATATATGGCTTTGGATTGATAAACATCTTCAGCCTATTGTAAGACACTTACTGGGATTTCTATGGGACAATTCCAGAACTTTCAGTGGTGTAATACACACTGCACACTCTATTCCCTGCTGTTACTGGTGGGTCTTAGTTGCAATTAACAGCTGACATCAGCCTTCTATAATGGGATCCTGAGTCATACCCCTACATAAAACCTTACCAGCACCATGGACTTTGGATACATCATGTGTCAGTAAGGGGTTAAGGGTCCCTCCCCATTAAGTTTATTACAAAGGTTTCCCTGCTGGGGCTCCAACAATTATCTGTAATCTGTGGGAAAAACTGGCAGTAATGTATGCTGCTGCATGTGAACAGAAGCACACCCACACATGGACGCCATACATTTTGCAGGTAAAGAAGCAAATATTCAATAACTGTCCGTCACCTATAGATGTGGTTTCATCTGTGTTTGGCAGCTGCAGTATGGGACTGTACCCTAGGGGCCTCATGTATGAAAACTGTTTAGGTCTAATATTATTGTTGCCCATAGCAACTAATCAGAGTTCTCCTTTCATTTTATATAGTGCTCAAAAAAATGAAAGAGGAGCTCTGATTGGTTGCTGTGGACAACAAAGAAAGTCTTAGCCAGTTTTCCTACATGTCCCCGGTTGTGTTTCAATTCCATGCAGCACCACTACAGGGGTTTATTAAGCATTGCAAAGTTTCTGTTCAGATCAGTGTTTGTGTGCAGGACAGGACAGACAAATTTATTTAATCTAAAATAGTAAATGGTTCTTATTGTGTAATTGAATTTTTTTTAATTTTTTTTTACAACTATGCCAAATTCTTGAGGACATTAGTCCAGGAAAGCATGTAATGCTGTGACTACCTAATTACCTTAGATTGAATATTTTAATATCTGGCCCTTTTTCATCTCTGTAATAAGTGGACCCTTCCAGTTTGTTCTTTGTAAGTAAAAGAGAAAAAACTAGTATAAAACTTCTTCTTTCGCTGTCCAATACCAATTTTTATCTTCAAAACTGACTGGCGGTGAGGGGTTAAGGTAGAGACAGCAGATGCAATAGATCTGGATGGGGATTTGAAGGACAGAGTGGAGTCAAAGGTTTTGGATTGGAATTGGATGGTGGAAGATGATGAACTCTGTTTTCTCCAAATATAGTTTGAGAAAACAGAAAAGGAAGGGGAATACAGGTGATAACTTTCTGTTTTCATGGATTTCAGAATATCTAACATTTGCGCCAGAAATGTAGATTTGAGTATCCTATGCAAAGAACTTATACCAAAAGCCATGAGATGATGTGAGTTGACCCAGACCAATAGTATAAATAGAGAAAAGTAGGAGACCCAGAACATATCTACCTTATCAAAACAGAAGAGGTTAAGCTGACCACACATGTTGATTCTGTCTGGACTGATACAAAATATATGCTTCTTTCTCAATCGCCGTTTTGCATACAGGATCCCAATCATAAGAGCAGCAGGTATGACGGGACAGATTGCACCGACAATAAGAACAGCACACTCGATGATAATTCTTCCAGCAGGAACCTTAATATAAATAAAATTGTAATAACACCTACTGGAAACACTAGCATGTTTACCATATGTAATTCTGTGCTTGCCCAGTGGTAACGGTTCCATTACTGTAAACTTTTTTATATTCAGTATCTCACAAATTCAAGTACACCCCTCAGATTTTTGTAAATATTTTATTATATCTTTTCATGGGACAACACTGTATATATGACACTTTGATACAATGTAAAGTAATCAGTGCACAATGTATAACAGTGTTAATTTGGTGTGTCCTTAAAATAACTCAACACATAGTCATCAATGTCTTAACCACTGGCAACAAAAGTAAGTACACCCTTAAGTGAAAATGAACAAATTGTGCCCAAAGTGTCAATATTTTGTGTGGCCGCCATTATTTTCCAGCATTGCCTTATCTCTCTTGGGCATGAGAGTCACTAGAGCTTCACAGGTCGCAGCCACTGGAATCTTCTTCCACTCCTCTATAATGACATCACGGAGCTGGTGGATGTCAGAGACCTTGCCCTCCTCCACCTTTTTTTAAGAATGCCCCACAGATGCTCAATAGGGTTCTGGTCTGGAGACATGCTTGACCAGTCCAGCACCTTTACCCTCATTTTTCGTTGTCATCTTGGAGATGTGTTTGGGGTCAATATCATGTTGGAATACTGCCCTGCGGCCCAGTTTCTGAAGGGAGGGGTTTATGCTCTGCTTCAGTATGTCACAGTATATGTTGGGATTCATAGTTTCCTTAATGAACTGTAGCTCTTCACCTGCCTGCAGAACTCATGCAGCCCCAAACCATGACACTCCCACCACCATGGTTGAGTGTATGCAAGACACCATTGTCTTTGTACTTCTCCCCTGGTTGGCACCACACACGCTTGACACCATCTAAATCAAATAAGTTTATCGTAGTCTCATCAGATCACAGAAGATGGTTTCAGAAATCCATGTTCTTAGTCTGCTTGTCTTCAGGAAATGGTTGGCAGTCTTAACTGTGTATCATCTTTAGAAGAGGCTTCCGTCTGGGATGACAGCCATCCAGACCAATTTTATACAGTGTTCTGAGCACTGACAGGCTGACCCCCAACCTTTTGACCTCTGCAGCAAAGCTGGCAGGATACATCTATTTTAAAAAGACACTCTGAATATGACTCTGAGCAGGTGCACTCAACTTCTTTGATCGACCATGGCAAGGCCTGTTCTGAATGGAACCTGTCTTGTTAAACCGCTGTATGGTCTTGGTCACTGTGCTGCAGCTAAGTTTCAGGGTGTTGACAATCTTCTTATAGCCTAGACCATCTTCATGGAGAGCAACAATATTTTTTTTCAGATACTCAGACAGTTATTTGCCATGAGGTTCCATGTTGAACTTGCTCCCCATTCCAAACTGAGATCCACTAACTAGTCACATGACACTATGGAGAGAAAATGGCAATTTAGGCACAATTTGTCCATTTTCACTAAGGGGTGTACTCACTTTTGTTTCCAACGGTTTAGACAGTTATGGCTGTATCTTGAGTTATTTTGAGAACACATCCAATTTACACTGTTATACAAGCTGTACACTGACTACTTTACATTGTATCAAAGTGACATATCTTCTATGTTTTTCAATTAAAAGATATAATAGAAAATTTACAAAAATGTGTGAGGTGTGCTCATTATTGTGAGCTATTTACAGCCTATGACCTATTCATTATCACAAAGATAGTCCTTTAGTTACTCATTTTGCAAACAATAACAAAAATACATTTGCGACAGATGACAGTATATACTGTAATCCTGTGTTAGACAATAAGGTGACATGTATGAATGGGTCATTTTCATTGTTCTGGTGTGGAATGCTGCAAAATTGAGTGCTCCGTCTAGTTTACCCATGTATGGGGCGAAATGTTTGACGCACTATGCACCAAACCCAACACTTTTTAATGTGCCAAACATGTGGAGGCAGTCTGTAAGCGTGTCGCACCACATTCATAATATTAGACACATTCTGAATGTGGAACAGCAAAACGAGGCACATAACTGCTGTACAGCCAGACCAATTTAAATGTGGTCTTCCTGAGCCTGAGTTGTCGTAATGGAACTAGATTTGCCATTAGGCTATGTTCACACGGCTTATTTCGGGGCGTATTTACGGATGTATTTACGTCCGCAAATACGTCCCAAAATATGTTTCAAATAAGTGTCACAAAGTGTGGCACGTATTTCGCGTCGTAAAAAAAATTCCCCATTCTTTACTATAGGAATTTATTTAGCAAAATACGCCTCAATAAGTGACAGGGGACTTAATTTTACGATCGTATTTACGGATGTATTTACGCCTACAAATACGTCGCGAAATACGTTTCAAATACGTGTCACAAAGTGTGGCACGTAGTTCGCGTCATAAATACATTTCCCATTCTTTACTAGAGGGATTTATGTTGCAAAATACGCCTCAATAAGTGACAGGGGACTTAATTTTACGATCGTATTTACGGATGTATTTACGCCTGCAAAGACGTCGTGAAAATACACCTCGTGTGATCGACGAGCCGTTTTTTACATTGGAAGCAATGATAATCTTATTGTTCATTATTTGAAACATATTTAGGGACGTATTGGCGGACGTAAATACGTCCATAAATACGTCCCGAAATAAGCCGTGTGAACATAGCCTTAGGGAAAAAAATGTCCCTTATTTCTCAACTTATGCTAGTAACAAAAATAAAAAGTAGCTTATGATAATTATCAAACTACATAAAATTAAATATAATAAATGTAATAATAAATTATATAAATATAAAATAAGTATACAATTATATAATATCTAAAAATTATGAAATTATCTCCTATAAAATGTATTTAAAATTAATATAATCTAAAGTTATATAAAGTAATGAAATCAATACAGCACCTACCATAAATCCTGTTCTCAATTAAATGGTTTAGCAGCCACAACCAAATTCTGGCATTCATTTACACACGTTTGGTGCACCAAACAAACAGTGGTCAAAAATAGTGTTTAGTCAGCCACCAATTGTGCAAATTCTCCCACTTAAAAAGATGAGAGAGGCCTGTAATTGACATCATAGGTAGACCTCAACTATGAGAGACAAAATAAGAAAACAAATCCAGAAAATTGCATTGTCTGATTTGAAACGAATTTATTTGTAAATTATGGTGGAAAATAAGTATTTGGTCACCTACAAACAAGCAAGATTTCTGGCTCTCACAGTCCTGTAAATTCTTCTTTAAGAAGCTACTCTGTCCTCCAATGTGGTAATGGCACCTGGTTGAACTTGTTATTAGTATAAAAGACACCTGTCCACAACCTCAAACAGTCAAACTCCAAACTCCACTATGGTGAATACCAAAGAGCTGTCGAAGAACACTAGAAATAAAATAGTAGCCCTGCACCAGTGTTGCCCAGCGACAGCCCCAAAACATCACTGCTCTATAGGAGATCTGCATGGAGAAATGGCCCAACATTCCAGCAGCAGTGTGTGCTAACCTTGTGAAGACTTACAGAAAACGTTTGACCTCTGTCATTGCCAACAAAGAATATATAACAAAGTATTGAGATGAACTTTTGTTATGACCAAATACTTATTTTCCACCATAATTTGCCAATAAATTCTTTCCAAATCAGACAACTTGATTTTCAGGATTTGTTTTCTCATTTTGTCTCTCATAGTTGAGGTCTACTTATGATGTCAATTACAGGCCTCTCTCATCTTTTTAAGTGGGAGAACTTGCACAATTGGTGACTGACTAAATATTTTTTTCCCCAATGCTAGGCGCATTGAACCTTAGGTGCCATTTATGAGAGCAAATTCACCACTCTCATATATTCAGTAACATTATACACTGAAGAAAAGATGCAAAAAATGGTGTTAAGGCACTAAGGGCCACATGTATGAACCTGTTTAGGTCTAAAACACACTTTTTTGCTCATAGGTTACTATGGGCAAAAGAGTAAGTTTTAGACCTAAACAGTTTCATACATGTGGCCCTAAGTTTCATATATGTCACCCTAAGTATCATTCTAATAGTCGCCTATTTTCCTGTTCACAATGTCACAGTAGTCTAAAGTTGCTCACAAAAAAAGAATCTGGTTGGCATTTCTGCTTTAGATAAGTACAGTTCTTGAATGATAATCCAAGTTTCTAATACTGCATACCTTTCTTTGCACATAGATGGTAACTGTATAGATAAGACCAATGATGGCAAGACATGTCAAAAATATGAAAAACCATCTTACATCTCTGTGCAGCTTGAAGTTTAAAGGTTTAGGATACAATATAGATCACACCATGTCCCCTTTAGTGGTGTTAAAACTTAAAATAAAAACAGTGTTTTTTTTGTAGTTTATATCTGTAGATTTTGTTGCATGTTCATAAACACATTTTCTGTTACTTTGAAACGCAGTAATTCTATATTTAAGGCCCCATTCACATGTCATTTTTGGCCCCAGTCGACCAGGCTTTTGTGTCTAGTACAAAAACTGTACAAGTTTACTTTAGCTCTAAAGCTTCTCTGGACTCTAAGAGCATGTCCCCACGGCAGGTTTTTCGGCCGGTTTTACAGACGGTTTTTGATTTTGATAGCCGTCTGTAAACAAGCTGTCAAATGTGATCACGGACCTCCATGGAAAATCGATGCAGCGGTCCCCACTGCACTGATTTTCCGGCGGACAGTTTTTAGACTGCCGGTGGTCCGAAAAACATTGAGCATGTTCATTCTTCCGCCCAGTTTTCGGGCGAAACATGAACCTGTCATGTACACGGCCCTAAAACAGAGCAAATACCGGATAATCCGACCGGTATTTGCTCTGTGCCATGTAAATGGCCCCTAAACATCTCCTGCTCTCATGTCAGAGTAATTAGCAGACCTTTGAATACTGACCTGCAGGGCCGCCGTTAGGGGCGGTACAGCCAGTACTCCCGTACGGAGTCCGGCCAGATTGTGAACCGGGAGGGGGGGGGGCCTGCTGCCAGCAGGTACCGCCCTCTTGCTTCACAGTAATGGTAGAGAGGATAGGCCACAGGCCTGGTCTCTCTACCATGTCAGCTGTCTGCCCTGTCAGTGGGGCCTGCGCTGCGAGTCACGCTGCGCACAGCAGCTTTCCGTACATGTGATTGACTTCTTCAGCGCAGTCGGGCCCCCCCTCTTTTCTCAGGCAGCAGGCAGGGCATCAACAAATTAAAACAGTGAGCCCCTCCCTGTGGGCGGGGCCTCACTGATTCAAATGCTCCCGCACTTTTCCGTTCTTAAATACGGGTAGAGAGGGAGAGAGAGAGAGACGGTGACTGCCCGGGTGCTCCTGAGGGAGGGAGAAAGGGAGAAGGGGGTATGGTGCTTGCTGCATGTAACACACAGAAGTTCCTGACTCTGTCAGGATGCTGAGCGCTGCAGCCACGATCAGCACAAGGTCCTGGAAGAGTTAGGAAGTTCAGCCTCACATTTCCCCACAGTGAGTGACAGGCTCCGCCCCCTGCCGTGCTTCTGGTTCCGGATCATCTGCAGCTATGCAAATTTCAAGTTCACAGCAGAAGCTCCAACAGCCACAGGGGCCCACATCCTGCAAGTCTCAAGTGAGTGAGTAGCCTCACTGTAGAGACCAGGGCTAGATAGTATAGTAAAGGTCAAAAAACATACTCTTCATGAATGTGAACTTTACTGATTATATGTGTCTGTATGTGTGTGTCTGTATATGTGTGTTTGTATTTATGTGTGTGTATGTATATATGTGTGTATATATGTGTCTGTATATGTGTGTGTATATGTGTGTGTATATATGTGTCTGTATATGTGTGTGTATATGTGTGTATGTGTGTGTCTGTATATGTGTTTGTTTATATGTGTATGTTTGTGTGTGTCTGTATATGTGTGTATATGTGTGTGTGTCTGTATATGTGTGTATATGTGTATGTATGTGTGTGTCTGTATATGTGTGTCTGTATATGTGTATGTATGTGTGTTTATGTGCGTGTCTGTATATGTGTGTTTATATGTGTATGTATGTGTGTATATGTGTGTCTGTGTATGTGTGTATATGTGTATATGTGTTTGTCTGTATATGTGTGTATATGTGTGTCTGTATATGTTTGTGTATATGTGTGTCTGTATATGTGTTTGTATGTATGTGTGTATATGTGTGTGTCTGTATGTGTGTGTATATGTGTGTATATATGTGTGTATGTGTCTGTATATGTGTGTGCCTGTATATGTGTATGTGTGTGTGTCAGTATATGTGTGTGTATATGTGTGTGTGTGTCTGTATATGTGTGTGTGTCTGTATATGTGTGTGTGTCTGTATGTGTGTGTATATGTGTGTCTGTATATGTGTGTATATGTGTTTGCCTGTATATGTGTATGTGTGTGTGTCAGTATATGTGTCTGCCTGTATATGTGTGTATATGTGTGTGTATATGTGTGTGTGTATATGTGTGTGTGTGTCTGTATATGTGTGTGTCTGTATATGTGGATGTATGTATATATATAAATATATATATATATATATATATATATATATATATACAATGTGTGTGTATGTATGTATATGTGGGTGTTTATGTATGTATATGTATATATGTGTATATATATATGTATATATGTGTATATATATATATATGTGTATATATATATGCGTGTGTATAATTTTTTTTTTCTTCTGGGGTTTGGGCAGCGAGGGTTGATTGGGCAGAGTGATGGGGTCGACAGGAGGCGGAGTTGACTTGACAGGGGGGCCCAGAAATTTTAGCTGTAGGGGGCCCTGAAATCTCTGATGGCGGTCCTGCTGAGCTGATATGCTAATCACTGCCATAGGACCACACACAGCCTGACCAGAAAGAGACAGGATGCTTGAATGAAAGCTGCTTTTGGCTCTGCAGCCAAACAGTGTAATGAGACAACCCCTATAACAGGGAAAACCTACTGCAATCAGGACTATGATTGGCCCTGCTGAGATATACATTGGGATTGGTTTTTACAGTAACCACATGAATACCACAAACAGGAGCAGAAAACAGTATGTGAATGGGCTATAGTAGTAATTAACTCACCAGTTCTTAAGACTACAGCTCTAGCTGAACCTTGTGCAGTGGTCTCAGTTCTTATCACTTCAGTACCACAGAATAAGACATGGCGTTTATAATCTTCTCCACTGTACTGTTTCCATGGCATTGTGTCATCTAAGTGAGGCAACTGTGTTTTTGTCACAGGGATTGATTCTCCTAAAAAAAAGTAATAAACATAAAGTCAGAATCACTAATAAAAAGTGTCTGAGGAAGCATTCACTTATATGTTTATAATAATTACGCAGACCAGAAATGTCAGGGTCAAAAATATTTAATCCTTCCCTAATATACAGTATCATCTCACTCCAGTGTGCGGGACTTCTACCTTGCTACACCTATTCTGTGAAACTCATTGCTCTAGATAATGAAACATGTTACTAATATCTCTAGTTTACCTTACCTTAAAAACTGACTTTAACAAGGAAGTTTAGTAACCTAACCATACAGGGGCGTAACTATAGGAAGAGCAGAGGTAGCAGTCGCTACCGGGCCCTGCAGCCTGAGGGGGCCCAAAAACCCTATTGGCATATGAGGAGACACCAACATTTTAAATGGCACGTGGTAGCTGGGGGCCCATTTCACTTTTTGCACTAGGGCGCAAAGGCTTCAAGTTATGCCTCTGTAACCATAGTTTAGAGCCTATACACAACCTGACCTGCTCACAAATATATCCACATGATGCTGTCCTACACTAACCACATTTATTGCTTATCTTTGTCTATGTCTCCCATGCCAACACAAGGGGTTTATCACTTAGAATCTACTAATTTAGTCTAAATATTGTGTCACTCCATTTAGCAGAATTTACAATATTGATCCAAAAGAGGACAACAAACTCATGTGACTCTTGTGACTAGGTTGCCAGCTTTACTGCATTATATAATAGCTTGATGTCTCCTACAAATATTCACAGGCTCTCTACTATGTCTCCACCAAACTTTTTTTTTTTTCATAGAGACATTGAGATATTTCTTGTGGTACACTGCATCAGAAATACCTGCCTGTTCAACAGCAAATGGAGGCCATGTGGCGCTGTACTAGAGAGCCAAAGTGTCTGAAACGCCATAATGCAATCAATACCTGGATCAGTTAATCTTCAGCACTCGATGGACATATGTTTGTTTTTTTGTAACCAAATGAATAGTGTTGAGCGATTTTTATCGACAAAGTTGAAATAGGCAAGGTTTTTATGGTGATCGTATTTTCCAGATCATTCGATAATTAAGTTAAAATCTGAGGCATCATCTATTAACGATCGCGCCTTTTTTCGGCGCTTCCTGTAATTTGGCGGCCAGCAAAATCAGATTATAGAATAGAGCAGGGTGAGATGTGTGTGCGATCGACAGGACTGGGATGTTGTCTGGTTGCGATTGCGCTGGGAAAAAATCACATGACCTCTGTTTTACATAGAACAGCGGTTCCATGTTTCAGCCTCAGTGGGTCTCTCAGCGTCTCATAGGGAAAGGAACGTGCGGCATCTGCTGTGGCACACAGCTCAGCGAAATTAGTCTATTTCTGCACGAGAAACCTCTGTATTAGCTGTTATGATCCTTCCAATTTAGTTATATAGAGATTTGAAGGATTTTATGTAGTGGCTAGAGAATTTTAAAGAGGGAGAGTTAGCATCTACCGGTGTAGTCACGGCGGAGGGAGCGGGGGGGGGGGGGGGGATAGTGAAAGGGGGCCCGCGGCTAGCAGTAGGCCAGGGGCGAAAACACAGACAAGCTCATATCTATAAAGAACATTGGATAAAGTTCACCAAGACTTAGTGTAGACTATTGTAGTGGAATATCTGTATTTTTAACAGTTTGCTATTGAAGCATTTCCTGGATATTTGGGCAGATCTGAATTATATTGGATAAAAAATCATTTCTAGTAATGCAGGTCTCTTTGTTAGCTGCAAAACTCCACTTGTATTATCAGTTACATTTCAGATAGGTATCTATTTTACCATTAAACCTTGTGACTGTTTATATTTCAACCTTGCACTTAAATTACAATCCAGCAATCTTGTAGTCAACACTACTGCAAGGTTGTTTGTTGCCAAAAATACGTGTATCGTACGAAAACCATCACAGTTACGTGTTTTTTGACTTTTGCGAACCAGTACTGTT
Organism: Phyllomedusa bahiana; assembly: GCA_025379985.1. Taxonomy (NCBI): domain Eukaryota; kingdom Metazoa; phylum Chordata; class Amphibia; order Anura; family Hylidae; genus Phyllomedusa; species Phyllomedusa bahiana. The sequence goes on from JAODAL010005608.1 coordinate 20,516, forward strand.
CATTGACGCAGCATCTACGTAAATCTTAAAACAGCAATTCTATATTGCACCACAGGTGATTGAAAGGTGCAAAAAATACCTTTATTATATCAAACATACAGTTACGTGTCTTTTTTGACTTTTGCGCACCCAGTACTGTTCATTGACGAGCTCTACGTAAAATCTTAAACAGCAATTCTATATTCACCACCGGTGAATTGAAAGGTGCAAAAAATATCTGTTTATTATATTCAAAAAATAACAGTTACGTGTTTTTTTGACATTTGCGCACCCAGTACTGTTATTGACGCAGCATACTACGTAAATTTAAAACAGCAATTCTATATTTACCACATGTGAATTGAAAGGTCAAAAATCCATTTATTATACCAAAAACATAAACAGATACGTGTTTTTTGGAATCTTTGCCCAGTCCAGATTGTTGATAGAACCTTTGCAGTTAAATTGTGATCCACAAATTTTGTTTTGATTAGAGGGCTTTGAGAATAGCTGTGATTTGCCGTCTTTTACTAAGAGACTTCCAAAACTATTCCATACATTCTCAAAAATAAAATAATTATTTTAATTTCTGGACATGGAGCGAAATGCAGGTGGTAAGCGAGCAAAGAGGGGGGTAGCACATGGAGGTAGAGGTACGAGTGACGGTGCTCCTTCCAGTTGCTGACGACAACACGCATGCCAGCGGATCGTCAGTTGCAGGACCGTCAGGCCTGTCAACGCTGGCGTCAGGGCCATGTGAACAAAAAAAAAAAAAAATCTAAGTAAAGAACAATCGTCGCCATCTGTCCTTCAGTGGTTAATGCACCTGCATCTTGCAGTCTTACCTCCTCGTTCCTCTCCAGTCACGGCCAACAAATATCGTCATCAGCCATCATCAGCATCGTCCAAACATGAAGCACGCCCAAATGTCATCTCGTGTACCCACCACTGTGGATACATCCATTGTTGAAGACCTCTTTGATGACAAAATGCCGGTTGGGGTCAGAGGCATGTTAAAAGACAAGAGGATGATTTAGTCTGCTCTGACGCCAGTTACTGATGCCACCAGAGGAGGTTGAGGAAGCGGTCAATCGCAAAAATTTCCGCGCGGGGCAACGCCTTGCAGTGCCCCTTGCTTGTAGCCGCAGCTTCTGGATGCAGAAAGTCAGGACGGATCCACGTCACTGTGTTGCATGATGTTGATGATGATGACATGCGGATCCATCCTGGTCTTTTCCAGCAGAATTTGCTTGCGGAGCGCTTCATCAGTGGACGAGGAGAAGACGATGGGGTAGTTGTCAATAGGGTCCCGCCACAAAACAGGGAAGGACCGGGCGGGTCGCAGAAGTACGCTCTGCATATGACTTCCGCCAGCCACGGTCAGCGCAACCCCGCTCCTCGCTTATCGCCGTCAAAAAAGGTACAGGACCTCTCAAGCCTGGGCCTTTCTTTGAGCAAGACTCTGATCACCCAGCGATGTTCATCATGCCGACTTTGACGTAAAGCATATGTAGAGGCAAGAACCTTAAGTGATTAACCACCACCAACATGTCTAGTCACATTGCAGCGAATGCATGAGTTGAAATGGAGCGGGAACACTTGGCCAAAAAAAGGGCCAGACCGTACGCCGGGCCTCAACCACTGTCACACCCTCTGTCTCCGCCCTCCTCCTCCTCCGCCACCACCATGGCGTTTCCTCCCGCTGCATGTCTCTCAGAGTCATGATCAGGGATTCAGCCTCCGATAAAGCCTCCACCGTCGCCCGAGTACCACCAGCACCCACCAGAGGACCACATCTACCCCTTTCTGTCCAGACCAGTTTGAAAACTGCACACGTACAGCGGCAGTCTGGCAGCCAGCTTCTGTCTTCCAGGTTTGGGAACAGAAGAAACACTTTAACCAAACCATCCCAAAAATAAAGGGGCCCCAATAGCCTGAATGTGGCATTGCCAGGCTTTTGGCCTTGGAAACTGTTGCCTTTCCGTACTGGAGGACACAGATGGGTTCCGGCCACGTCATGGCCCTCGCCTGCCCCAATACCCAGATGCCCGAGCAGGCTTTTCTTCTGCCTGAAAAGCCGTCCCTGCCCCTGGCCAGCCACGTCGTCATCTAAATTTTCAAGCGCGTTGTCTGCATCTGTGTCCGAAAAGTCCATCTCACCACCGACACATGGATAGTAAGCGCCGGCAAGGCCGCTATATTCAGTAAAGTAATGGGTGAGCGGTGTGGATGTCTATGGGGGTGACGGTGGCTCTCAGGCTACGGCGCACGCTCTTCAAAACTGCAGGGATGAGTTGCAGGGCTCTTTCCCAAGGTCCTCTGGTGGCATCACGTGCCCAGACACCAGGGGTGTGAAATTAATCTGCCTGGAGGACGTCCACACACAGAGTCAGCGAGCTGTGGACGGCTCTAAGCAACGAGGAACGAGCGCTGGCTGGGTGACAAGAAACCTTGTTGACAGGCTAGGTGGTGTGCGATATCGGGCGAAAATCTGCTGGCCGCCCTTAAGATCGGTAGGCTGGAGCACATCCATTGCCAGGCACATGTCATGGAAACCTTGTCGTCCAGAAATTTCTAAAGAGCTACCGGGTCTGGAATGCCTGCTGAAGAAGGCTCGAGGTCTGAGTTCGCACCTTCCGCCGTCGCCCATGCTTCATCCCGCCTGGCTGCGTTGCAGCGTCAGATCGGCCTCCACGTAAACGTCTCATTGTTGACGTGGCAACACGCTGGAATTCCACCCTCACTGACTCAGCGATTGTGGCAGCAGCGCAAATGCATTTACGCAGTTCGAAGTGACACATGGCCTGACAAGCAGCGGTACGGACCTCGGGGTGTTGACCACCGAGAGTGGAGGAATGGTGAAAGGAGATACTGCATCCATCATTGCCAGTTTTGAAGAAGCCCCAAAATGGGTCAGTGCGGACATTGCATTGTCAGCATGAGCATTGTGGTGATCTTTAGTGTTCTGGAACGGAACGTTGGCACGCTGAAAAACAGGTCCCGCCAGCGACGGAGGAGGAGACGGGACACAGGATGCGGGACACGGAGCACCTTTCTCTCCGTCAAATCCACAAGGCCCGACAGTTTCACAATTTCATCGGTCTTCATTAGGCAAGTGGTTCGGGTCCAGAGCTAGTGCAATGGTGGCGAATCAGCTCTAAGGGTGCATCATCTCAGGCAAGCCAGGGCTGTGTTGGAAGATGTGCCGGAGGCAGCGGAGGAGGAGGAGGTATTCCTAGACACGATGTTACCGACCGTCCCTGCCTTGGAATGAGGTTGGAGCGAACTTTGAGGAGGAGGAGGAAGATGAGGAGATCAGTTTCGCAGTGCCCCTCGACAGTAGGCTTGGGAAAATTCAATGGCTCCATCTCTCACATGTGTGCTTGGATGCTCCATTTCTCAACATGATCCTCGCTTAAGGCCATCAAAATGAACACAACAGTTACTGGGTGGCCACCCTCCTGATCCCCGGTACAAAACAAAAATCAGCACTTTCCTTCCACCCACCCAAAATAGAGATTAAATATGCAAGAAATGGAGACCTTGCGACTTGATCAACTGGAGACATCTGTTGCGTCTGTTCACGTTCCCCAAATGTCTCGGTGGAAAACATCAGCGACGTGGTGAGAGCAGTAGAGTGCCAGTAGGCGTAGCGGCAGCAGCAGGGCAAGGTGGCAGAAGCCTAATGGGTGACCTATGGCAGATCTCCCTTTGTTTACCACCTCACCAACGCATGCAATGCAGGGCACACATCCAACACACAGAGATCAGCTTAAGATCATGGTGCACGACTATCTGCGTCTAAATCACCGATGTTTTTGCATGCCTGTTCCGGGACTCCAATAGACTTCTGGGCTTATCCAAAATGGTACGATGGCCCCGAGCTGCGCTCGTCACGCCATAGAGGTGTGTCCTGCCCAAGCAGCCAGCGGTCAGATCTGAGCGGGACCTTCTGCACAGCTGGAGGACGTCATTACAGACAAACGCATCCGGCATTTCCACAGATAATGTGGATCGTTTGACTTTCATCAAGATGAATCAGGCATCGGGCATCTCTGATGAATGTTGTGGCCCCCAAATTGCCGAGGTCACCGTTTAGTTGCCGGTCTTTCCTTCACATTCCTTTTCAAAAACAGAAAATGGTCTCTCTTGAAAACTTTTTTTTAAAATGATCATTTATTACTGCAATTTATATTCTCTTTTCCCAACAGTTCATTTTGATGGTTTTTGCTGTGAGGAGACTGTAAAAGACAGCAAGGTTTCATGACAACACCGTATTCCATTATCACTTTATCTTAAGAAGTTTTCGCATTGTCAATGTTTTGAGGTCATGTTCGCTGTGAGAGTACAGCAAATAATCATGGTCCTTTGGACAGAAATGTGACTTCTAGTGGATTTCTCCCTCAACAAATTTTTAATAGTGGATGAAGAAGTCAATATTTATTAAATTTTGTGGGGTCATGTTGCGTGGATACAACTAAATTATGGTCCTTTGGTATCGAAATGTGGCTTCTTAAGTGCATTTCTCCCTCACAATTTTACAGTGGACTGAGAAGTCATTTTTTTAATTTTTTGGGTCATGCTGCTTTGAATGACAGGCATACTACAGATCCTATTATAAAAAATGTTGTTTATACAGACATTTGTCTCTTCACAATTGACCAAAGGGCTCACGGTCATGATTTCGGAATTTTTGGGGGCATTTTGCTGTGACAATGAGCTATACTACAGGTCGCTATTCTAAAAATGTTGTTTCTAACAGACATTGTTCTTCAACAATTAGGACACAGGGATCAAGGGTCAATGACTTTGAATTTTTGGGGGGCATTTTTGCTGTGACATGCAGCTAACTAAGGTCCTACTTCTAAAAAATGTTGTTTCTAACAGACATTTGTTCCTTCACAATTGACCAAAGGGGACATCAAGGGTCATGCTTTGAATTTTTGGGGGCATTTTGCTGTGACATGCAAGCTATACTACTGGTCCTATTCTAAAAAAAATGTTGGTTCTAACAAGACATTTGTTCTGCAATTGTCAAGTGGCTAAAGGGTGATGGTGCTGTCAGAAAAAAGGAATAGGTAGGACATGTTAATGGACCACATATTGTCAAAATGACTTGTTTTTGCAAGATCTTAAACATAGCTATCAAATCCCTGTTTTTGAGACACCCATTTAATAAATGAAAAAAAGAGAAAACTCAAAGACTTGGTGGGGATTCCATTCCTATTTTAAAAATGTGTTTTCTAGAATTAAGTACTAAAAAACTTGCATGTACAAAATATCTGTTAAAAAAAAATTCCTATGAATTGTACAAGGGAGGTACAGGAAAAACTTGACCAGATGTTAGGTTATTCAGAGAAACATGGAGTATGGAGGCACAGACGAGAACCAAAGTACAAGACCATTTCCTCCAGCACGTTGCGTAAATGAGAAATAGAATGCCAAGAATAATGGCACCTGGTGTATAGGAGCGTAACACCAGTATTTCCAGTGAAGCTCAAAATTGGTCCCACACTCATAAGGATGGGGCAAGCGCTAACCAGGTATTTTACTGTGTACAGTGGAAGGCTGGTGAGTTCTCACACTTACGCCTTCCGCACTATGCTTCAGCACGACAGTTTTCGTTGCTGCGTCTCAGGGCATTTTATCTGCGTGTTAATAGATGACGGAAGCCCAGCATGGGCTTTCACCGCAACCCCTCTGTAAACTCCGGCCCGCGGTATGCTGTGGCCAGGGACAGGTATAGTCCAATGTCCAGTGAAACTAAAATGGTGTGAAAGAATTCTTTTTCCGGCACTTTTTAAATGTGGGGGTCATGCAGGTTTGGGTCTCATGCTGTGGGCACAGGACAGTATTAGTCATGTCCTGTGAAAATAAAATGGATGTGTTTGAAGACTCCTTTTTCCGGCACTTTTTAAATGTGGGGGTCATCAGGTTTGGGGCTCATGCTGTGGCCCAGGACAGGTATAGTCAAATGGTCCAGTGAAACGAAAATGGTGTGAAGAATCCTTTTTCCGGCATACGCTTTTAATGTGGGGGTCATGCAGGTTTGGGGTCATGCGGTGGCCCAGGACAGGTATAGTCAATGTCCAGTGATAACTTAAATGTGGTGAAAGACTCTTTTTCGGAACTTTTTTAAAAGTGGGGGTATGCAGGTTTGGGGTTCCTTGCCTGCCGTTAAGGCTGGGATATTCAATGTCAGTTCCAAGTAAGATGATGGTTCAAATCATACTGCCTTCTGGCACTTTTTTAATTTGTGGGTGAGGCAGGTTTACGGCGTCAGGGCTGTGGTACAAGTCAGGGAAGTAAATGTCTGGAATTTTTTTTCTGTGACTTATTATAACCTAAGTGTGATTGCCTAAGATGTAGGACGTATCCATTTTGGACGTTGTGGATGTTAATTTCAGCTTCTCCAGCCTTGTTTGGGTGTAATAATGAAGGTGTTTGTTGCTCTCCAATAGGCTTAAATGGTAATCGCTCATAATCGATTGCTCAATACGAAAAACCTTATCGATAGCGGCCAACTATCGACTATTTCTTTTTCCCTTTCGATCTCGATAGCCAACACAATCGCTCAACACTACAAATGAACTATAGAACTTCGTATTGGTTTTCAAAAAACTTTTTAAAATCGATGGATTTTTCAAACAGATAATAATATTTAGTATTTTTTAACTACTATTTATTTTCCTATTGGAACTGAGAAGCTAATGCCCGCAGTGTCCTAAATAACACATGGACAATGCATCAGGTTATATTCTGACTTGCACCAAACATGTTACAAGAAATAATCATCAGAATGTTCCCAACTCCATGTTTCTGCTGTAGCAACAACCATATTCAGATAAATCAAACTAATTGTCATTTGCAGACATTTTTACAACAAATTTGCTGTCTGTTACTATAGCCTTAAAATACTGCATTGATCAAAGTGCAAAAAACATGGTCATAAGGTGGATTTCATGCAGGTTTTTTTTTTTCCTCATTTTAGTTTTATTTTGAATTGACAAGTTTATAACTATTGCATTACAGTAAGAATATATATAAATATAAAAACAATTTAGTAGGCACCATAATGTATGAGTAAAGTCCTGAATTTGGTTGGATACAATCTATGATGTTTTATGAATTAAGTAGTTACAACATCCTTAGGCTTGATACTTATAGTGGAGGTCCAAAACAGGACCAAACCACAGTGTGAATCACTTGGGATACCTAAAAACAAAAAAGTGTATTCTATGAAGCATTTATGTTACGGGTGCTGCCGCAACCCACACGTCGGGTCACGAGCGCACTCGTAAACCACGGCTCCTTTAATGCCTCTGCAAGTGGTGCCGCCCATTCTCAATCTGGGCCCCCATTACTCTCACTCACGTCTCCACACTCCCTGCACTATCTCTGCTCCCTAGGGCACATGTGCACCGGCTCTATAAAGTTTAAGGGACTAGCACGTTGGTAATTGGGTCCTGACTATATATTACCCAGAAGTCCTCTGACCCCCTTGCCGTATCTTTGGTGCCTTTGTCCAAGAGAAAGTGTTTACCAGTGTTGCTGTCTTACTGTGTATCAGACTTTCTTGCCTCCGTCCCTTGACTACGATTCTTGCCGCTTGACCTTCCTGCCTGTCCCGGACTACGAGCCTTCTCCACAAATCTGCCAAGTCATGCCAGCGTAGCGACCTGGGGGTAATCTGCCGCAGCAATCCCATCCTGCCTTCTGGCTGCATTGGTGAAAACCAACAGCCACTAAGACTCTATTCTCTGGTACAACTTATACAATTGCTTTCAATGGCTCAGTGGGTCCACTATCTGCGGTCATTACAATAGTGCAAGTGGTCCACAAATGGCTATGTTTGCACTATTGCTACCTACGGTCCCGAATAGGAACAAACTGCAGATGGAACCTAGTCATATACAGATATATTAGTGGAATTATTTATTGTTAGTTAAAACAAATTGCACGTTCACATATACACTTGGGGCGACACGTATGATTTATGGCGTTTAGATGCCAATTTTAAAGCGCATAAGAATAGTTTACAAAGGGCCTGATTTATGAACCCAGTTTACTGCGGGTCATAAATCAGGCGCATTCTAGTGCTAAGGCGATAATTCTGGCTCGGGTAAACTTTGAAAGTAGTCTACCTGTTCCAGCAGTAATGCACCTTGAATTGCTGTACTGAAGCTATATCTATAGTCTTGTACAGTTCCAATGTGGCATGCCTCCCACACGCCCACCAAAATCATGTGCATTACAAAGTGTCGCGGGCGCTCTGTAATGCAGCTGATATTATTGTGTGGGCGAATTAAAACTAAAGCGAACGGGGCTGAGCTAGATATTAGGGTGAAAGATGCCAGACTTCTGGCGCAGCCCCATTCATAAATGTCGCCCCTAGTTGCCTCCATATTTATCACATCCCACTCCCCATCCTTAATGATGTTTAAAAAAAATGTATAGGAATTATGAAAGAATTAAAAAGATTGTGTACAGTATATGTATTGTATACATAGGCATAGCCTGAATCTATAAAGCAGGTTTTGTTTAGGGATTAGCCTCACCTGTTAACATTCCTTCATTCAAAACACACGTTCCATTGATTAAAATTGAATCGCAAGACATAAAAAAGCCTTTACCAGATAAAATAATAATGTCTCCTGGAACTAAGTGACGAGATTCAACCTGGCAGTAATCTGCAAAAAAAATGTGCACATGGCAGGTGTAAGAGTAAGATTTTTATTCCTTAGTGGATAAGCAAATTTAGTAAAGTCATCCGTGAAACCACCGATACATTTCAAAATGACCTACTGTAAGCTTTTTCAAGACTCAAAGATTTAATTAGGGCAAAAAAATATTGTTTACAATTTAAGTTTTTATGGAAGGAAAAAGGGTTGGTGGTCGGCATCTCTCTTGGCACCACTATTTTAAAACTTTGCAGCTTCTTCTACATGGAGACTATAGGAATGGTTCCTTACCATCCCTGCTTTCTCAATTGTATATACAGCGATCAATGAGAGCTGTACATACACATCAGCGTCACAGGTGGCGTGGTGCAAGGCTTTTATTACAGCCCCTGTAACGCTGGATCTTCTAGGCCAGAAGCCTAGGCTTTTCACCCAGGAGATGCCGGGCAGCCGTGACTTGTCATAAACAGTGTGATGACGTCATACCGCTCACACCGGACACTAGCGTGATGACGTCACATTGTTCCCGACAGACACTAACTCCTGGAGCAAACTGCTTGGTGGAGGAATGGAGAGAGGTGAGTAACTTAATTTTTTTTAGCTTATACACCTACCTATATACCTTCAGGGGTGCTTTTTTTGCCTACAGCGGGTTATATCTACCTACAGGAGAGCTATATTTACCTACAAATTAGCTATATCTAATTTCAAGGGGCAAATATCTACAAGAAGGCTAAATTTACCTACAGGGGGCTGTATCTTCCCCAGGGGGGTATATTTATCTACAGAAGGCCATATACAGCTATAGAGGGCTGTTTCTACCTACAGGGGAGTTATATTTCCCTACAGAGGGCAATATCTACCTATAGGGGGGCTATATATACTTATTTGGGGCTAGATCTACTTACAGGGGCTGTATTGACCTACAATGGAGCTATATCTACCTACTGGGGGACTATATTTACCTTCCTACAGGGGGCTAAATCTGTCCACAGGATGGCTATATCTACCAATCTACGGGGGCGGGGGGTTATACCTACCTAATAATAGTCTATATCTAACTACAGGAGGCATATACCAACCTACATCGGGCCTATATATCTACATAAAGGGGGCTTCAATATCTACACCGTGGAGTTATTTACCTACCTACTAGAGTCTTATATATATATATATATATATATATATATATATATATATATATATATACCTCTATATCTACCTACCAACTTAGGGTCTATATACCTACCTACCTACCTGCAGGGATTATATACTAACCTACATACAGGGGGGCAAAACATATCTACAGGGAGTCTATGTACTTAGTTACAAGAGCATATAGTCCTACCTTTCTACAGGGGCCCAATATACCTACATACCAGGGATCTATATTCCTACTTATTGGGGGGAAGGATATAACTAAATCTCTACTTAATAGGGGACCTAGATACTTACCTATTGGGGAACCTATAAATCTACATAACAGGGGCTATGCACCTACCTACCGGTCTGCCTACCTGGTTAGGGGGGTGTACCTACATTCTATATTGGGGGATTTAACTATCCCTTGTATGGGGAAACAAAACAAGACTGAAACTTGATGCACAAATGGGAGCCTCAAAGCTGTTTAAGGGCACTTTTACTGTTAGAGGCACAAGGGGGTCAATATTACCATTTGGGATGCTACAGATGGGGAGTTTGTACAGGGAGGGAAGTGCTGGAAAAAGTTAGGAGTCTATAATGTTTGTTTGGTAAACTTGTCATGGTGGCCTGACCTAGATGGAGAAAAAAAAGAAAATGGAACAATTCATCAGAGAAGAGAACGACTCATTAGAGAAAACGTCTCCTGTGAGTCCTTGAATGTAACTTTACTTTAATCACTTATATGTGTGCAGAACATCTGTGTACAACTAGTATCTACCACTGTATGGTCACTGTTTGTCTGTAATATTGGTTGTAGTATAATGGTTTATATTAAGCAATGGTATTATTCAGTCACTGTCTGGTGGTGATATGTGATCATGGTATGGTGGAATGATTCAGTCACTATGCAATGATGATATATGGTGGTATTATTCAGCCACTGTGGTGGTGGTGATATGTGATTATGGTGTGGTGGTGATTAGTCTTAGTAGGATTATTGATAATATTGGCTTTGCGATTCTGGTTTTGTGTTGCTGTGTTGTTTGGTAACTGTATGACTATTATTTAATAGTTTTATATATAGAACTTTGTGTTACAACTTTTCTTATATTCAAGCACTGGTTAATGGTGATGCAATGTGTCTCATTGTGGCACAACATATAATGAGGGGAGGAGAAATTTCTTCACCCCTCTCTGAGTGCAATTAACCCTAAAAACAACCCTGCGTTATGTCATCCGTTGGTAGTATCTGACTAATATTGTGACAGAGTCATGACTTGCCTGCTGCGGCTTCATCTTGGTATCTTTTTTTATGGTATCCCAACAGATGCCTCTGACAATAGCATAACTCTGTGTGAACATACCCTAACTGAAATTACTATTTCTAGACTGCACTCTGCAGTCTGGGCAACCCCCTTCTATCATGAAAATCACTCCAGTAATCATCATATTATCCCAGGCCTGGCTTCTTAAACCACCAGCAATCATCTGTTATACGTAAATGGGGAAAATTTGTTCAATACAACAGTTTTCCTGAAGTAAATTGGCTTGGTCAGTCAGGATCAGCTTAATACTAAATGCATAGTTCCCCTAAATATATTATTTGAGGGGGTCCCCAATTAAATATGGAGTCACTTTTAAGCTATATGACACCTCTTTGGTTTCTAATATATAACACAAGGCACATCATTCCCCATTTGTTACTTAATATTAAAGAAAATATATGTACATACCACCATTTCTTTTATACACAGTCACTTTCATGTTTTTATGAGCTTTGACCAAATTGTGGAGCTTTGAAGATTGCTATAAAAACAAAAGTTGCCAAATGATGTTTATTTTGTTTACAAAATATGTGGAAAATTAGTATTGAAATTCAACAATGCAATGACATGTTTATATCCAATCAACAGTAATAATCAAAGCAGTGGACATCTACTAGTAATAATAATTATCATTAATGTATCACAATAAATTTATATATGCAGAACAGATTTGGATAAATTGAATGGATAATAATAAATTGATTACCTTTCGAAGTTCAACCAGTGATAATGTTATATTACAAACACATAGCACAAGAATGGCAAAGCCGTAACCCAAATATCCTTCTTCCAGAATAAGGATAATAGCAAAAAACTGGTAGATATAAAAGAAATCCAACACCTGTGTATAGAAACAATATGGAAATTACTGTAGATAATTTAAAATAAATGATAGACAATCATCTTATATTGTAGCCCAGATGTGCACAGTACTTGCTCTTTACCTACAGATTTACTTATTTTTCTAAGACTTCAAGGACCGCTAAACCTTAAGGTTCATCATAAAAGTAAGCAGGGATAAACTTGCCTACAGTGTTCTAAGTATTCAGGATTTTTTGCATGTTTCTTATACAAACAGTCCTGTAAAAATCTTACAAGGGTTAATTTCTTACCATTATTGGCTGGGAAAAGACAGCTTAAAGGTGTCAAGTTTAAAAAGAGGATGGCTTAAAGAGGTTTTCTCACCATACAGTTTCACAGAGCCACAGCCAACTTTAGACTCAGAGGGTGACATGTATGATCGGGAGTGGCATCTGTTTTCTGGTGAAAACGGGCGTCCTCACCGATACGAAATTCCCATATCGAGCGCAGTGATGCGATGTTAGGTGCAACCTTTGCCACTTTCAGATGCGCCTAACATGAAGGGGCATGTAATAGGCGTGGTGTGGGCGGGACAAGGCACATTAGAAAAATCCGAGGCATGCATGATCGCGGCTCGGCAAAGTGCGGCACATTGCAGCGCTCGCAGCTCGACAGCAGACCTAGTGATTATGGTGCTAAAAATGAGCCGGGAAGGGGAGGGCGATGTGGAGCGAGAACGTAACATGAGAAGAAACAATAGACATATCGCAAAAGAATTAAATCTCGGCTCTCAGGTCTGTGAGGAATGGAGTATGATTCCAAAAAATCATTTTAAAGGTGTAAAACATTTATCTGAAAAAAGAGCTCACCTTCTAAAAAAAAAACCATAATAAAATCACTTTCAAAATCAAGAACGGCGCTACATCAGGGATTAGGATCTTGGAAATTGCCTGGAAATACAGTAATTCAAATTCTGTAAGCGCTTCTCATTAGTCGGCAGAAACCAGCCAATCAGAATACAAGCAACAGTGACCCATTATAACCTATGGAGAAGTATTGACCAATCAAATGCAAGCGGACAGTTTCAAAATCAGTAAAATGCAGAAAAGAGCTGCTTGGTCTGAGCTATGCCGGGGGCTTGGCTATCATGGCCCATCAGAATTAGGAGCAACAGTGAACCATTTATAACCTATGGAGAAGTATTGGACCCCAATCAAATGCAAAGGCGGGCCAGTTCAAAAACACGTAAAAAAGGCAGAAAAGAGGATGATTGTTGAAATAGCGGGGGGCTTGGCTATTCCAGCATCAGAACGCAAGCTACTTTGCTCCAATTGTAGTCTATGGACAGATCAGGGCACTGAAATCTCAGCGCCGTGAAGCATGCAGTATTTTTCACTTTATTCATTCATTCATTTGAAAGACAACTCTTTTTGCTATTCACTAACATGTTTAATGATTTCTCGCTGTTTTCCAGCCTGTCTCGAATCGCCTAAGTCCCGCACTACGCCTCACACACTGGCGAGGCGCAGGGAACTTTTCACTGCATGTATGAGCGCACCTCCTTGGGCGGCGAATCTTAGGCGCAGTCCCGCACTGTGCCTATAATAATAATAATAATAATCTTTATTTATATAGTGTCAACATATTCCGCAGCACTTTACAATTTGGAGGGTAAACGTACAGACATTACACATTAAAGATACTTACAGATGAGGACACGACGGTGTGAGGGCCCTGCGTCGCAAGAGCTACAATCTATTAGGTGTACAGGAGAAAAGGTGGACGAAGGGCAAAGAAGTGCTAGATTTACAAATGGTCCAGCCATGTGACATAAATATGGGGTTGTATTACACCATAGAATTTCAGATGGAACCAGCCACCCTCTATATACATCTATATACAGTTAAGTGCCGAAAATGAGATGATGGTGCGCGATTGGAGTGTGGGGGGAGGGGGGGTGTTAGATTAGGGATTCTGGTAGGCCAGAGTGAGGAAGATTGTATTTCTCAGGGCCCTTTTAAAGTTATGAGAGTTCTGAGTTGCCTGATCGGCCCGCGGTAGCATGTTCCAGAGAACTTGTTGCACGACGTGTGAGTACTTGGAGACGGACATGGGAGGTTCGGATGATTGTGAGTGTAACCTGATATCATCGCAGAGCGGAGAGAGCGGCTAGGGTTGGTAGGACAGAGATGAGGGAGGAGATGTATGGGAGGAAGCAGCGTTGTGGAGAGCTGTATGAGTGAGAGTGATGAGTTTATGTTGTATCCAGTACTGGATAGGCAACCAGTGCAGTGACTGACACAGGGTAGAGGCACAGTATTGCGGCTTGGAAAGAAAAGACAAGCCTGGCTGCTGCATTCAGGACAGACTGGAGAGGGGGGAGAGTTTGCACAGAGGAGCCCGATAAGCAAGGAGATACAGTAAGTCGAGTCGAGAAAGAATAGAGCAACAATGATGAGTTTGAGTTGTTTCACGTGAGGAGGATCTGGAGTGTTCTTGAGGTGCAGGTGACAGGAGCGGGCAGGGATCTGGTCATATGGGACCGAAAGACAGATCGGAATATAGTATAACCCAAAGACAGTGGGGCCTGCTGCATAGTGAGATTATTGGTGTGCCACACACTGAGACAGAAAGGGCAGGGCTAAGGTCTGTTAGTATGATGGTGGATGACTAGAAGTTCGTTTTTTAGTGAGGTTAGTTTAAGATTACAGGGAGGACATGATGTAGAGACAGCAGACAGGCAGAGTCCCTGAGTGGTTTTGTAGCAGAGCGAGGACGTGATGTCTCGGAGGAGGTGTATAATTGGGTGTCATCAGCTTAGAGATGGTTACTGGAAGCCAATCTGCTGATGGTTTGTCCAATGGGGGATGTATAGATTGAGAAGAGGACGAGGACCAAGAAACGGATCTCTGAGGAACCCGACAGCAAGAGAAGAGGAGAGGAGTAGAAACCTGCAAATGAGACACTGAGAGGGAGCGGTTAGAAAGCGTAAGATGAGAAACCAAGAGAGAGTGGTGTCCTGGAGGGCAATGGTGCTGAGCATGCTGAGGAGAAGTTGGGATTCAACAGTGGTTCAAACGCTGGCAGAGAGATCAGAGAAGAACAATGAGTAGTACCCTGCGATTTTGCTGTTAGGAGATCATTGGAGACTTTAGTTAGAGCAGTTTCCGTGAAGTGTAGGATGCGGAAACCTGATTGCAGAGGGTCAGAGGAGTTAACGGAGATGATAGCGGATTAGGCGAGGAGTTAGACCAAGCGTTCCAGGAGTTTGGAGCGTGAAGGGCAGGTTAGAGACTGGTCGGTGTTATCAGCGCAGGATGTGTCCGAGTGGGCACTTTTTCAGTAAGGGGGTTCATAAATAGCATGTTTAAAGGAAGATTGGAGATCCCAGAGGAGATGAGAGAGGTTACAGATTGCAGTTATGTGAGAGATGATAGCTGGAGAAATAGACTGGACAAGGGTAGGAGGGAATGGGGTCAATAGAGCAGCTGGTGGGGCACGCAGGACAGCTGAAGCCTGGACACTTCTTTTCTGTCGTCGGAGGTCAAGAGCTCGAGAGTAGGATGGGGGATGTGTGGGTAGGGGACAAGATGGCTGCTGCTGGGGGTGGTGAGATGAGATGTTTTGCCGGATTTTGTCAATTTTCTCTTTGAACGTGAGTGGCCAGGTCTTCAGCACAGAGGTCAGAGACCGGGGCTGAGCTTTAGGCTAAGAAGGGAGTGGTGGTGTCAAAAACAGGCGTTTAGGGTTGTTGTTGTAGGTTGTTGTGATTGCGGGAGGTGAAATATTTTTGTTGCGATGCGAAGGCAGTTTGATAAGTCATGAGCATAAAATTGTAGTGGAGTAAGTTATGCACGGTAGTTCGACTTCCTCCACAGACGCTCCGCACATCTGGAACAATTGCTGCCAGGATGCGCCGAGTCTGAGGGTGTGCCATGGCTGTGGGTGTCTGACTATGGTTGTGCAGTGTATGTGAGCGGTTTGCCAATGTGTCAGGTGGTGGAAAGAGTTTCATTATATTTGTTTGGACGCCAGGTTCAGGGCAGGAGAGGGTGGAGATTGGGGGCAGTGAGGACTGTATGGTGTCTGTGAATTCCTGAGCGTTCATGGAGCGGATATTTCTGAACGGGAGATGGGCAGGTGTGTCTCAGATGATGGTGAGAAGGTGAGAATTTTGAGAATTAGTTAATAGTGAAGGATATAGATTTGTGATCAGAGGGTTGTAAAGGAGAATTATTAAAGTTTAAAGAATTGAGGAACGGTTACAGAAATAACCAGATCCAGACGAGTTCCATCATTGTGGGTGGAGAGTTAGTAAACTGCGAGAAGGCCAAAGAGAAGAGGTTAGTGAAAGGGATCTGGAGGCAGAGGGAGACATGGGTCATCATAGGGGGGATGTTATAAAGTCACCCATGATGAGGAGTGGGTATTTCAGTAGAGACGGAAGTGAGGGAACCAGGCAGCAAAATGATCCAGAAACTGGCGGGGTGAGCCGGGAGGGTCTGTACACACGCGACTCGGAGGGAAAATGGCTGAAAGAGTCTGAGGGTGTGGACCTAAAAGGAGGGGTGAAAGTGAGTGAGGGTGCAGGAGGAAGGACCTGGGAAGTGCCGTGTGTAGAGAGAAGTATGTCAACTCCTACACGGCTGTTCTCAGGTCTAGAGGGTGAAAGGTAGGCCGCCATAGGTCTGAGAGCGGCAAGGGAGCGGGGCGGTTGGTCAGATGGCTGGGCCATGTTTTCTGAGAGGCTAGCAGGTTGAGGGAGTTGGAGAGAAACAGGGTCATGAATAGCAGTGAGTTTGTTGCAGACGGGATCGGGCGTTCCCACAGAGCACATTTCAAAGGGACTGAAAAAGATGTACAGCGAATATCAATTAGTTAGCAGGGTTTCTATGGGAGGAGGAGGTTGGGATGAGCAGTAATGGGGCAGGGTGGGACGGGGTTAGGAGGAATGTCACCTGCAGAAGAAGAGGAGAAGAAAGTACAGCCAGATGGTTCAGTGTATGAGTGATGAGCGGCGTTTGTGCACAATATTATGTGGCAGGTGGTTTGTGGTATTTGGAAAAGGGAAAGTGAGAGTGTGTGATGAACACATGGGTAGGTGAGGGAAGGAGCGAGGCGCTGATGACTGTGGATAAGATTCTCTGGGCAATAACTGGGTGTTAAGCCAGGAGGTAGATGGTGGCAAGATTTTAGGTGGGGAAAACAGCAATACTGAGCATGGTGAATATTTTTTTTTTTCTTTTGAGAAGCCTAGATATTACAAGAAAAGGCGTTCTCTTCTAGCCCCCTTCGGCCACTTCCGGTTTTTTAATTTCGTTTTATTTCAGATACCTTGATTCAGCTCTATCAATACTTTCTCATATCTGGTTCACTACTCTACATGCTATTACTGGACCCATTGGTCAGACTGACCCAAGCTAACTAAATTTATCACTATCTATGTGGAGTTATTGATATAAATCAGTGGGCACAGTGCCATCAAGGTACCCTTTTGAGTTACAAATAAGCAGCAGAGGAGATGCTACAGGGGCAGAATGTCAGGTCACTAGCAATTCAAATAAAAACACAGTGGGGGCTAATTATACAGGACAGAGATTGGGAGAAAATCTATGTTCATTCAACCATACCAGAACAACAGCAGAGCAATTATATCATCTACTGCCAGAGACAAATGATGGGAGGTGTAGTCCACTATTCACAATTCAACATACCAGAACAACAGCAGAGCAATTTTCATATACAGCAGAGACAAATGATGGGAGGTGTAGTCCACTATTCACAATTCAACATACCTTGATTCAGTCCCGCACTGCACCTCACACACTGGCGAGGCGCGGTGGACTTTTCACCGCGTGTATGAGTGCACCTCCTCGGACGTCGTATCTTAGGCGCAGTCCCGCACTGCGCCTACGTTCCGCACGACGCCTCACACACTAGCGAGGCACAGGGAACTTTTCACCGTATGTATGAGCGCACCTCCTCGGGCGGCGAATCTTAGGCGCAGTCCCGCACTGTGCCTCACACACTGGCGAGGCACGGTGGACTTTACACCGCATGTATGAGCAAACCTCCGGCGCGGACATACATGAGGTGCAGCTTTCACTTTCGAGCGCACGAAAACTTGCGCTCCAACGTGGCGAGCTTCATACATGTCGCCCAAAGTTCTTGGTTAGCCTGTGGCTGGTGTTATAGCACCGATTGACATATCAGCTCTGCTGTTTGTAGCTATTCCCTTTGCAGTGACATAACTGCAGGAGATTTATCAAATGTAGCAAATAAGGCTACAGAGCTCTAAAGAGTGGAAACTTGTCATTATGTTAGCACACAAACTCTGTTTCTATAGATAAAACTCTGCAGGGAGTTATTAACCATGTTCCAATGGCAGCTTGTGGAGCCAGCAGATAAGAGACAGAGGAGAGAAAGGTAGGGAGAAGTGGTCGGTAACCAAGAGAAACTTGTGTAAATCTTTATCTCCTGACCAAAGCAAAATCAAAACAGCAATGTATTTTGTAATAATCTTTTACCTTTCCCTAATCTAATCATTGTGATAAGAAAACTCCTTTAAAAATAACTGTCCTACTGAGGTCAGAGAAGGGAAATAAGGTCCCTGCTGTAACCAGAAACATAACTGTGAAAAGCAAAGGGGAAACGGCTAATTGCTATCTAAAATGCAATGAATGATCAAATATAAGGACAAGATAAAGGGGTTTTCCCATTTAGCTGTTTTTACATAGAAACTTCTTTTTAACTTTAGTCTCCCACTTCCTATTTTGGCTGTGGATGGTACTAAAGCAGTATCTGACACTGCAGCTCTGCTACTCTTAGCTGTGACTGTTAGAGGGGCATAGGTGTTTTATTAGCACGGCACAAGGCTACTGAGTTCTAAAGGGTTAAAGTATCTAATAATAAAAATAAACAAGTTCCTGTGCTGCTGATAAAACACAGCAGAGAGGGAGGTCACTATCTAGTGCAGAGCAGTAGAGAAGTGGTCATGGTCTGTAATGTAGGAAAGCTTTTGTAAGCTATCAGGCGATAAAAACTGCTGTATCTTTGAAAAAAATCAGAACAGCAATGTATTTGGTAATAGTCTTTATTTACCTTTACCTACATGTTTAAAAATTTAAAAATAAAATTGGTATAGGTAAAAAAAAAAAAAAATAATAATCACAATTCCTTGATAATTTAACATGTGAATATATATATATTTACATATATATATATATATATATATATTATTATATCAACACAATTTAAAATGTGTGTGTATATGTCTCATATGTATTCTATATATTTTTATATATATATATATATATGTATATATAGTATAATGCAGTGTAATATATATACATATATATATATATATATGAAAGAGATGAGAGAGCTATGACTGGGAGAGGAGCATAGAGAGCTCAGGCAGCCTTTATTACACAGACACAGCCAGCACAGAGAGCTGGGGAAGCCAGTTTCAGTTTCACACAGCTCAGAGGGAAGGCAGACAGCCAATCACAGCACAGGGTATGTATACGGCATAGGGGGTGTGTCCTAACCGGGGATGAACTAGATATCAGGCAGCCAATCACAGGGGATGTGGCCTGACCTCCCGGTTCAGATGTAGCTCTAGAACACTAGGGCGACCCCCCCCCATTTGTTTTTTTTTTTTTTTTTTAGTTATTGATTTTTGGCACCCAGACACCAAATTTATTGTGTACAATAGTAGTGTAGAAATGACAATTCTAGCGCAGAAATGACAATTCAGGCTCAGGTATATTACTTCTAAAGTGGTTTACCTGTTCCAGCAGTAATGCACCTAGATTTGCCATACTGGAGGTATAAAGGTAGCTTCGTACGGTTGTAGTGTAACAAACCTCCAGCAGCACATCCCCGATCTCAGGCACATTACAAAGAGCCGCGGGCCCTCTGTAATGTGCCTGATATTGGAGTGCACCTGGTTAAAAATATAACGAACTTGGCCTCGCTAGTTCTCAGGCTGAGAAAATGCCAGACTTCTGGCGCAGCCCCATTCATACATGTCGCCCTTAAAGATTTAAGTAATACAAACCAATTGCAATAGTGCTTATTTTTACTGTCCCCATTATTACAGATATGATCTTTGTAGCGATAAAAAAAACCTTTAACTCCTTAACGACCGCCCACTGTCTTTTGGCATCGGGCACTTCAGGTCGTTCGTTTGCAGTAACGTCTTTTGGCGTCGCTGCAGACATCGGAGTTTGCGGCGCCTGGGCGCCACAGCAGCGCTGGGATCGGGGCTATACTACACAGCGCTGATCCCAGCGCAGCTCCTGCAAGCACCGGGGAGCGAGGGAAACCTCCGCATCCTGGTGCTTTAACCCTTTGATTGTGGCGGATCGTCACCGCAGCGCAATCAAAAGGTTTCCCTGCTCTGTCGGATGATCGGAACACCCGGTGACGAAAGGGGGGACAGAGCTGGGGAACAGGCTGCACAGTCAGCCCTGGGGACTAGAGTAGCCCCAGGGCTGTCTAGTAACAAGCCAGTGCCCAGGACAGACTGTGTGCTGCCCTGATCACTGCCTGTGTCAGACTGACACAAATTATAATGTATTAGCATATATGAATATGCTAATACATTACTAAGTAAATGTTCTCCCTTCAGTGGATTTATAAAAAAAAGTAAAAAAAAAAACCAAAAAAGTGTAACAAAAAATGAATAAAAACATAAATAATAAAATCAAAATAAATATTTAATAAAAAATAATTGTGCATATATCACACACACAAAAAAAAACTACACAGATTAGGTACCACACGACCATTAATAACCTGTAGGAATTAATCTAACAAATTATTAAGTGTGAAATGTGAATGTGGAAAAGAAAAAAAAATTGAATGAAGAGTGTGAACTTAAAACTTTCCTCCATAAAGTTGACAAATTGTTTCATATAAACAAGGCCTCATAAAACTGCGTCATTTAAAAAAATAAAAAAGCTAAAGACATGGTTGAAAACGCGAGGAGGCAAAAACTAAAAAAATGTTCTGGTCATTAACTACTTTTCAGGCATTCGGCTTAAGGGGTTAAGTTGTTTTAATGTAAACTGATATAGTTCAGCATGAACAAATACTTTAAATAATTTCTATGAAAAGAATAGTATAAAAGAGACTGAAAAAAAATATTTCATAAATCTTCATGGTAAAAAATAAAACCCCATTAATAGGTTACGGAAAATTAAGAGTTTCCAAAGTGGAGCAACTTCAACTTCAATGGTGTTATGTCCACAAACTAACCGCCTAAAACATTTAAGAGAAAACCATGTCATCAACACTAGCGATTAGTACATTACAATTGTAACAATTTTTATGTTCTTAAAGCAAAAGTGTATTTTGTTCCAGCACTAGAGGGATCAATGACATAACTTTTAGCCTCTAGGCCACAGTTCAAAGTCTTTTACAACCACACAGCTACCACATGCGATTTACAATAGTGATGTCTTGTTATATGTTACAGGGTTCTTCTGAGGCATCACCAGCTTCGTTAGGGCCATATTTATGATTGATGCTGCCATGGGCACCAGACACACTACATTAGAGTAAGAGCAGATCTTTCCCCAAATCCATAAATCCTGCCCCAACAAGATCCTTAGAAACCATGTCTATGACATTAAGAACCTTTACCCACAATCCCAAAAAAACACGCATCAGGGACAACAGAGAACCATTAAAAAAGTCCCATAGCTTCTCAGAATTTAGTACTTCCTCACCTACTGTCTGAGCATCACATGACCTTGTGACATTAAAAGCTAACACATTACCCACTCCCTTCTCTCTGAGACACTTTTAGTCCTACCCGAACAATACTATCATTCCATCTTAGTTTTTAAAATGCAGCTACCAGCAGCAGTTCTAAATCAAAATTAAGTGCCACCCCTTAACATTGCCAACCTAAGCATCCATCTCCCAGTAGCTAGTGTCAAATATGGCCCAAATTAGATAATCCTGGGGAAAGGATATTACACATATTTCTGATCTAAAGCCTTTTGTGTTAAAGGCCACAACATTCTTTCTGATATCTGTAGTAAGCTTAACCCATTGCAGTTATTTGCAGATTAATTGAAATTACTTTAAACATTAGATATGACACAAACAATAAACATGATTTATAAAGATTACCTGATAGCTTGCTCCTCTTCAGT
Organism: Phyllomedusa bahiana; assembly: GCA_025379985.1. Lineage (NCBI taxonomy): Eukaryota > Metazoa > Chordata > Amphibia > Anura > Hylidae > Phyllomedusa > Phyllomedusa bahiana. The sequence continues at coordinate 42,614 of JAODAL010005608.1, forward strand.
TAAGCCAGATGCATAGTTTGAATGTATACTAAAGCAGGAATTCTCATCCTCCAAAGTGTTGAAATAAGAGAAACCACAAATATAACTATCGATCTAACTAGTAAGCTAAGACTTAATAAGATGTTTCTATTACAAATTTTCAGGCATACCATCCTGCTTTCCTCCATCATTTCCAAAACATTTGGCTTAAGATTAGTGTAAAACTCAAATTTTACATAGCCTAAAATGCTCAATTGCTTTTCCTCTATGGCTGTTTGGCTGCTTCTAGTGTAAGTTCACCTCTGTTTATTAGCAGTTATTATGGAAAATAATATACTATGTCTGTGACTGATGATAGGTCATAAAGCAGTGGATTAATTTTTATTAGACTCAATATTTAAAGGCCTGGTCTGAGAGAAGCGTTTAACTCCAGGGATGCATTACTTTTTGTCCATGGGTTGTGGTCTACTATTGTAGTTTAGCGCCAACTGATGTTACGAGCGCAATACCAGACACTGACCAATAGACAAATAGAAGGCATATCCTATTTTGTGAGAGTATCTTTAATATTTATTTGGACTTTTTAGGAAATTTTTAGGAAATTGTCAGCTCTTCAAGTGTTCTTATAAGTGTTTGGACACACCTTCTCATTCCAACAGTTTTCTGTATTTTCATGACTATAAAAATTGTAGGTTCACACTGAAAGGCATCAAACTATGAATTAACACATGTGGAATTAATACTTAACAAAAAGATGTGTGTCACGGGGGGTCGCGGGCTCGTGCCCCCCGCGACCGTCACCCTGCTTGCAGGGGGTCCGGCGCAGCTGCTGCGGCTGCCCGGAGGACCATCCCTTGCATGTCCCGGCCCGGCGGCGCTTCCCTTACACGTCCGGCACTCCTGTTGAAGCCGCTCCTGCCTGTCCCGGCGACAAGCGCGTTGGGACGCTGCTTATGGCCGCGCGCGCGCCGGCTTCTCTAGATTTAAAGGGTCAATAATGGTCTATTGTCGGGCGCTGGTTCTATTTAAGGTATCTGCCCCCAGCACTTCTGCCAGGTCTGTTGGTGGTGTTTCCGTGAGTTAGAGGAGTTTGGAGTTCCGTTGATCGCCGTGTACCAGTCCGCCTGCTTACGTTTCTGACCTTGCCTGTTTGCCGCCTGCTTGTCCGTTCTGCTGCCTCTGACCACGAACCTCTGCCGCCTGCCCTGACCTTCTGCCTATCCCCGACTACTCTCTGTATTACGTCTTTGTACCACGCTGTACCCGGCCCACCATCGCAAGCCAGTACGTCAGGGGGTAACGACTGGTAGCCTCACGCCGGCAGCATGTCCATCCCGCTTTGGGCGAGGCTCTGCGGTGAAAACCGGGCGTTACTTAGACTCCGTTCCATGGGTGGCTTAGCTATCATCACTTGCTGTTGGCCCAGCGAATCCAACTTCTGAGTTTACAGTACAGGACTGGCATGGATTCCGCCAGGGTACCTCACTGCCTGACCTCGGGGATGTCACGACGGCTGTTGCAGCAGAGTCATACATATAGACCAGCTAGCGGCCCTTGATGCAGAACATTGCGACCCGTCTGCCTCCATGGCTGCCGCTCCGCACCCCGCATCGTTGCTCCGCATCCATTTGCTCTACCTGCTTCGGGCTTCGGGCCCTCTCTGCGAGGGGGGGGGCCGAATCTGCCACTCCCTCTCGCTATGATGGAGACCCCAAGGAAATGGGCCCGGGGGGAGGATTCATCAGCCAGTGCTCCATCCACCTCGAGATAATGGGGCGCCCAATTCCCTAAGAGCTACGTTGCCAAGGTTAGCATTCATAATCAGCCTCTTGTCTGGGAGAAGCCCTTGGCTTGGGCTACGCAACTATGGGATCGAGGGGTTCTCTGACTGGCGGAGACCTCCAAAACCTACCTCGGGGTTCCGCACAGTCTTTGAGGAACCAGGCCGTACTTCTTTCGGCTGCTGCAAACACTGCTTAGCTTCGTCAGGGCAACACAACAGTCGGCTCAGATTCGGTGCAGTTTCGCACTACTTCGCTTCGGAGCTGGACTGGAATAAGAAGCATTGAGTGCCGACTTTTTGGCAAGGTCCTCTGGGGTGAATAAAGGATGAGCTCGCAGATCGGGATCTACAGCTGTTTGGATGAACCTAAATCCATTTAGCACCCGAGTGGATATTCGCTTCGCCGAAAGGCAACCAAAAACTAGCCCTTCAACGGCGAAAAACCGTCCATCCACGTCGTTTCCCCCGCTTGGATCCCAGTGCCAGCGGTCACCTCTTCCTCCTCCGGATGGTCTTGAAGAGGAAAACTATGCAGTCGAAGAGAGCCCACCCTGTCCCAGGAGGTACGTTCTCAGCATTCGTCTAAAGAACCAGCTGTGCTTCTATTGTGGCGGTCTGGCCTTTCATTGGGGAATGTCCGATGCGGCCCGGGAAACTTCTGCACCCTAGATGGCTAGTAGGAGAGGCGGACCCTAGGTGTCAGAACGGCCTCTCCCATTCAGACCATGCCGTATATATTGTGTTCTCTGACTGCACCATCCAGGCCACCGCCCCTTTATTGGTTCAGGAATCCTACCCCCCCCCCCCGGATACAAAAAAAAAAAAACTTCATAAGCCAAACTTGTTGACCAGGTTTTCGTCTCCCTGTTGATTCCGTTGCAGGAAAACTATGTTCGTCTCCTCGGTCAGTGGCGAATGCCTTAAGGACGCTATCCGCTTCGTACGCCCCCCTCTTCTTGCAGATTGGGGCCTTCACAATGAAAACGTTTGCACTTCTATTTGTCCTGCCTCGATTCTCTCGAAATTCCTTCTGGGCCTCCCATGGCTGCAGGGACCATACCCCGACCTTGGGATTGGAGCACAGGTGAAGTCTGCATTCGGGTTCCGCGTGTTCACTCGCATTGCCTGTCTACACGCATCTCGCTCCTCAGGTCGCCTCTCTGAGTCTGCCAAGCCTCCTCCAGGTCTACCTTACGCCATACTGGACTTTGCTGATGTCTCTTTCGGAGAGACAGGGCCGAAAACGCTTCTCCACCCGGCCTTATGACTGTCCAATTGACTGCCAACTGGTTTGTACTCCTCCCAGAGGCCGGGTTTACTACCTCTCGTCCCGGAGACGGAAGGGCGATGTCTGAGTACATCAAGGAGAACTCCGCCAAGGCTTCATTCGTGAAGGTCCTCGTCTCCGGCAGGGAGCTGGCTTCTTCTGTGTGGAGAGAAAAATAAGACGGGTCTCTCCGGCCCTGCATCGACTATCGGGCTTATATAAAATTACCATAAAAAAAAACGCTACCTGCCCTTGGTCTATGAAACTTATTCGACCGCTACTGCGTGTGCGGAAAAATACTTTTCCAAGCTGGATCTACGCGGTGCCTCAATTTCTAATCCGCATTAGGAGCGATGAAAGGAAAACGCAATTTATAAAAAAAAAAAAAACACCCCCCCGCGGGTGTCCATTTCATGTATATGGTTATATGCCTTTCGGTCTCTGTAACGCACGCCAGTCAGTAGTATTTCAGAACTTTGTCAATGAGATCTTTCGGGACGCTGCTCTACGTCTGTGTGATGTCTACTTGGAGATATTCTCATTTTCCCTGATCTCGAGACTCATCGCCACACTGTCCGCCAGGGTCATCAGGCGGACTCCGCACTCATCAGCCTTTGCCAAACACCGAGAAGTGCCTCTTTGAACGTATACCAGCTTACCCTCTTCTGCAGGGTACATCGTCTCAGATAAGGGTCTCCGGATGGGATCCTTCTAAACTCTCCGGCGGTGTTGCAGTGGCCACAACCTTGGGCCTTCGGGCCAATAAATGTTTTTTGGGATTTGCCAATTATTATAGAAAAATTTATCCCACATTTTTCTCTACACTTTTTGGGCCCCCTTGGGGGGCTCTAACTAATAACCCAACCCCAAATCCTGGCCCCCGAAGCCCAAAAACCCTTAAACCCGGGCCAAAAAGCTGCTTTTCCGTGGGGCTCCGGCCCCTGTTCCCGCCCAAAACCCAAAAACCCCCCCTTTTTATATCTGGAATTTGGAGCTTCTTCATGGGTCCCGGGGCACGTCCTCCTGCAGAAAATCCTCCTCTGTAAACACATCCCTTTGGGGTTTTTTCCCTCCAAGACTTTCCCTCTCCTGCCAGAAAAATTAAAACCATGGGTGATCGGGGAATTATTTGGCCATAAAGCTGGCCCCTAGAAAAATGGCGTCACCTCTGGGGGGGGCCACCCCCCTATTGACCTTCACAGCCACAAAAAACTCTTGTTCTTCATGGGCTAAAACGCCTGGAACCCCCGGAAAGCCAAGGGTCACTATTAGTGTTGAGCGTTTTATTATCGAAAAAGTTTGAAATGGGCCCCCGTTTTATGGTGACAAAAAATTTTTAGATAAAATTTGCAAAAATTTTAATAGGTTAAAACCCTGTCCCATCATCTTTTAAAAATCGGGGCCTTTTTTCCCGGGCGCCTTCCGACCCCTTCTTTTTGGGGGTCAGCAAATCATTTAAACAAAAAATAACAGGGGATTTGTGGGGGAACTTCATGACGGGGATGTGAATGGTTGCGATTGGCGGAAAAACAAAATTACCCCGTTTTTAAAAATAAAAACAGCGTTTCCTTTTTCGCCCATTGTCTTCTCACTCAGACAAAAGGGACGTGCGCTCTGCTTTTTTTCCAAAACAGCTCCAACGAAATTATTCTATTTCTTCACAGAGAAACCTCTACTTTAGCTGTAAATCCTTACAATTTATTTAAAAATTAGAAAATTGGAAAAATTTTATGTATTTAGGTAGAAAATTTTTAAAAGGGAGCATCAACCACGTAAAAGTAAACGGGAGAGCGGGGGAAAGGGGGCCCCCGGGGGGCGAACAACAGACAAGCCTATAAAAAAACGGATAAAGTTCCCCAAAGACTTAGAAAAACCCATTGCCTGAAATAGTTTTTAATTATTAACAGTTTTTCCTTTTGAAAAAATTTCCGGAAAAATTGGGGCCCCTGAACTTATAGGAAACCCCAATTTTTCTAGTAACTGTAGGTCTCTTTTTTTTGGGTGCAAAACTCCACTTTTATTATCAGTAAAACCATTTCAGATGGGTTTTTCATTTTAAATTTTTTCCCCCATTCCCCCTTTTTTGATATTTTCCACCTTCCCAAAAAAATTTTTTAACCCCGAAATTTTTAAAAGTCACCACAGTGAATTAAAAAAGGTTTCCAAAAAAATATCTTGTATTAAAACGAATACATAACAAATACGTGTTTTTTGATTTTTGGCGCACTAAGCATTTTTTTCATTGAGGCAGCTTCCCTTTTAAAAATTTGAATCCAAAATTTTTATAGTCCACCACAGGGGGAATTAAAGGGGGGCCAAAAAAAACTTTTTTTAAAAAAAAATAATAACAATACTTTTTTTTTTGATTTTGGGCGCCCCTAAAAAGCTTTTTTCCCTTGGGGCAGTTTGCATTTAAAATCTGAATCCAGCAATTTTAAAAGTCACCAAAAGTAAAATTTAAAAGGTCCCAAAAAAATATTTTGAAATTAACAATACTTTAACAATACGTGTTTTTTGACTTTGGCGCACTCCCAGCTTTTTTTTTCATTGAAGCAACTTGAAATTTAAAATTGAATCCCCCAATTTTAATAGTCACCACAGGTAAATTTAAAAAGGTTGCCAAAAATACTTGTAAAATACGAATACAAAACAGAAAACGTTTTTTTTTGATTTTGGGGCGCATTTAACAGCTTGTTCATTTGAGGCAGCTTCCCATTTAAAAATCTGAATCCAGAAATTTTTAATAGCCACCCCCGGTGAATTAAAAGGGTTTGCCAAAAAAAAACCTTGTATTATCGAATACATAACCGATACGTTTTTTTTGACTTTGGCCCCAAACAGCTTTGTTCATTAGGCACTTGCACTTAAATTTGAATACAAAAATTTTTTATAGTCACCACAGGGAAAAATAGGTGCCAAAAATACCTTGTATTACCCCAAATTTACTTTTCCCAAGATACGGTTTTTTTCATTTGGGCGCACAAAAGCTTTTTTTTGGATAGATCAAATTTCCCTTTAAAATTTTGAATACGCAATTTTATAGTCACCACAGTAAAATTGATGGGTCCCAAAAAAACCCCCTTTTGGTATTATCCAATACATTTCAGAAACGTTTTTTTCATTTTGGCGCAGGCCACCCTTTGTTGATAGATCAACTTTGCATTTTAAAATTAAAAATCAAAAATTTTTTGTTTTAAATTTGGGGGATTTGAAAAAGCGTGTTTGCCGTTTTTTAAAATAAAGACTTCCAAAACTTTTCCCTACCCCCTCAAATTTTTAAAAACTAAACCCTTGGAGCAAAATTCAGGTGGAAAAGGCGAAAAAGGGGGGGGTAGGACATGGGGGTAAGGTAAGAGAGAAGGTGCTCCTTCCAGTGCGGCGAAAACCCACGCAGCCAGGGGAAATCATCATTTTCCAGGACCACACCCCTTTTCATCGGGGGTTTTCAGAGCCCGTGAATCTCAGTAACAAAAAGGCGTCGCCAATCGGGTCCTTCAGTGGTTAATGAAACCCCTGCACCCCCGCAGCCCTTTCCCTCCTCGTCCCCCCAGTAAACGGGCCCACAAATGTCGTCATCAGCATCACCCAATCCGCCAAAACATGAACCCGCCCAAATGTCAACTCGGAAACCCACCACAGTGGTTAACCCAAATTTTCTGAAGACCCTTTAAAGAAAAAATGCTTTTGGGGGTCAGAAGGCAGTTAAAAGATAAAGAGGCCAAAAAAGGATGTTTTTTCCTGCCCCTGCCCCCCCATTTTACTGATGCCATCAGAGGAAAAGAAGGAACCCGGGTTTCCAATCTGAAAAAAACCCGAGCGGCCCCTGGAAAACCCTTGCAGCCCCCTCTTGCTTGTACCCCAGCCCCCTTGGATGAAAGAATGTCAGGACAACCAAGTAAACCTTTTGTTTGTTTGAAGAGGAAAAATAAACATTGGGGACCAACGTGGCCTTTTCACCCAATTTTTTGTTTGCGAGCGCTTCATCACAAAAACGGGGAAAGGAAAAAGAGGGTTTTTAGTTTTCAGAAAACGGGTTTCCGCCCAAAAAAAGGGAAGGGGGGTCGCAGAAGTCCGCTGATATGATTCCGCCACCAGGGTTCCGCGCAAACCCCGCTCCTCGCTTTTTTCGCCGTAAAAAAAGGTCCGGACCCCCTAAAGCCGGGGCCTTCTTTGAGCAACCCCCTCTGTTTTCCCCCCAGCGAAGTCATAACCCGGGCCTTTCCCCTAAACGCTAAGTAGAGGCAAGAACCTTAATGGTTAACCACCACCAACATGTCTATCACATCACGCGAATCCATAAAAAATGGGGGCCCAACACTTGGCCAAAAAGGGCAGACTGAGGGCCCGGGCCCCCAAACCACTGTCACACCCTCTGTCTCCCCTCCTCCTCCTCCCCCACCACCACCAAGCGTTCCTACTTTGGCCCATGTTTTCTCAATTCATGATCGGGGATCACCCCCCCTTCCCCCCTTTCCACCGTCGCCCGAGTACCACCACCCCACCAGAGACCCATCCAACCCCTTCCCCTTCCGCCAGTTTGATGACCTGAAAAACGCCGTAAAAGGGCCATTCAAAGCAGCCACCTTCTGCCCTTCCAGGTTTGGGAGCAGAAAAAAACCTTTTTAAAACCCCAAACCATCCCAAACCCAAAAAGGCCTGAAGGGTGGGCCTTTGGGCCAGGCTTTTGGGCCCTTTGGGAAAAAGTTCCCCTTTCCCGTCGGGGGACACAGAGGGGTTTTCCCCACGTCAGGCCCTTCCCTGCCCCAAAAAACAGTGCCGACCAGGCATTTTTTTGCCAGAAAAGCCGTCCCTGCCCTGCCACCACGTTTTCATCAAAAAATTTAAAAGCGCTTTTGCCCTGCTTTTGGGGCCGGAAAAAAGCCCCAATCTAAACCCCACCGACACATGGACTAGTAACCCGGGCCCCAAAGGGCCCGCTATATCCTTTTAACCCAGCTCACGGGGGTTGACCCTGGGGGGAAAGTCTCTGGAGGTGACGGGGGCTCTCAGGCTCGGCGCTGTTCTCAAAACCGCAGGGAGGGGCAGGGTTTTTCCCCCCCAAAGGGCCCCTTCTGGGGCATCCCCGTGCCAGAAAACCCAAAGGCCGTTTTTGAAATTAATCTGCCCTTGGGAAAAACCGCCACCACAGGTCAGGAGCTGTGGAGGGCTCTCCGAAAAACAAACCCCGAGCGCGGGCGGGTGCCAAAAACCTTGGGGCCAGGCAAGGGGGGTGTCGAAAAACGACGAAATCCCCCCGGCCGCCCTTAAAAATCTTTAACTGGAGCAAAATCCCTTGCCTGGCACAGTAAATAAACCTTGTTTTCCCAGAAATTGCTAAAGAGCTACCCAGGCCCTGGACGCCTGCTGAGGAGGCCAAAAGCCTAAGTTCGCACTTCCGCCGCCCCAAAACCCTGCTTCGCCCCGCCGGGCTGCTTTGCGCGTCAGTTTCGGCCCCACCCCCCCCCGTCAACCGTCTCATTTTGACGGGCAAAAACGCTGGAAATCCACCCTCCAAAAGCTCCAGCTTTTGTGGCAGCACCCACAATCCCTTTACGCAGTACGAAGTGAAACAGGGCCTGAAAACCACGGTGCGGACCTCGGGTTTTTTGGGGCCATCGAGAGTGGGGGGCCCGGGTGAAAGACCCCTTCCCCACCTTGCCATTTTGAAGAAGCCCCCAAAAAAGGTCATTTGCAACAATGCCCTTGTCAGCATAAAGCAAAGGGGGTGATCTTAGTTCGGGGAACGTCTTTTGGACACCCCTAAAAACAACGGGTCCCCCCCCCAGCGAGGGGAAAGAGGAAACGGACACAGATGGGGACACGGACCCTTTTTTCCCCGGCCCCCAAACCCAAAAAGGGCCCCCCGACATTTTTAAACAATTTTCATCGGTCTTCATTGGCATTGTTCGTGGTCCATACCCTAGTGAAAAAGGTGGGGGCTTTAAACTCTCAGGGTGCATCATCTCGGGAAAAATAAAGGGCGGGTGTTAAAAGCTTTTGTTTGGAGGCACGGAGGAGGGGGAGGAGGGGGGGATTCCTAGAAAAACCCAAACTTAAACCGATGTCCCCCCTTTGGAAAGAGTTGGGGGCGAATTTAGGGGGAGGGGGAAGATGAGGAAGATCATTTTTGGCTAGGGGCCCCTCGCCCCAGAAGGCTTGGGGGAAAATAAAAGGCTCCATCTCTCACTTGAGGGGTTTTGGATGCCCCCAAATTTCCCACCAAAATAAATCCCGCTTTAAAGGGGCCCACCCAAAATGAACAACATTTTACGGGGGTGGCCACCCCCGGACCCCCCGGTAAAAAACAAAACCCCGCACCCCCCTTCCCCCCACCCAAAATAGAGATAAAAATGCGGGAAAAAGGAGACCTTTGCTGTTTGATCAACTGAAAACCAATCTTTTGCGCCCTGCTTCACGTTCCCCCCAAAATTCCCGGTGGAACAACACCCACGACTTTGAAAACCCGAAGAGTGCCAAGAAGCCGAAAGGCGGCACCCGCCGCAGAAAGGCAAGGTGGCAGAAGCCTCTGGTGGAAACCCCTGGCAATCTTTAATTTTCCACCTCACCAAAAGCAAGCAATGCAGGGGCCCCACATCCAACACACAGAGACCATCTTTTAAAATCATGGTGCACGAAATAACTGCGTAAACAACTCCGATTTTTTGGGTGTGTTTCCGGACCCAATTAAATTCTGGGAACCAAAAATGGGCGAAAGGGCCCCACTCGCTCGCCCCCATGAGGTGTTTTTCCCCGCCCAGTACCAGTGTCATATTTTGAAACGGCCTTCGCAAAAGCTGGAGGAGTCATTACAGACAAACGAAAACCGGCTTTCCACAGATAATGTGATCTTTGACTTTCATCAAAGAATTTCAGGAGGGTCTCTGATGAGTTTTGGCCCCCCCCCCCTTGCCGAGGCACCGAATTAATTTTCCGGTCTACTTCACATTCCTCTTCAAACCCGAAAAGGGCCCTTTAAAACTTTTTTTTAAAAAAGAAACATTTTTACTGCAAATTTTTTTTCTCTTTTCCCCCAAAATTTTATTTTGCGGTTTTGCGTGAGGAACTGTAAAAAAAACAGCAAGGTTTCATGAAAAAACACCGGAAATTTCCCTTTACTCACTTTATCAATTAAGAAAAAAATTTTTGCATAGCAATGGTTTTGAGGGCATTTGCTGTGGGGATACAGCTATAAATTTTGGTCCTTTTTGGGAAAAGAAAAAGTGGCTTCTAAATGGCATTTTCCCCTCACAAAATTTTTAAAATGGGGCCCGAGAAGTCATAAAAAATTTTTTTGGGGGCATGTAGCTGTGAGATTTCAGCAATAACAAGGTCCTTTTAAACAGAAATGTGGCTTCTAAGTTGGGAAATTTTTCCCTTTACAATTTTTTTTAAAAAGTTCCCGAGAATCATTTTTATAATTTTTTTTTTGGCCCCCTGCTTTGAAAAGCAGCAATAAAACAGGTCCTAAATTAAAAAAAAAAATGTTGTTTTTTAACAGAACCCTTTGTTCTTCACAATTTTTCCCAAGGGGCCCCAAGGGCATGCTTGAATTTTTTTTTGGGGGGTTTTCTTTTAAAAGCGCTATACAACAGGCCTATTAAAAAAATTTTTTTTTTTCTAACAGACAATTTTATCTTCACAATTGTCCCAAAAGTGGGTCAAAAGGGGCCTGCTTTGAATTTTTTTTGGGGTTTTTTCTTTTAAAAGCCCGCTATACTACAGGTTCATTATAAAAAAAAAAAAAGTTTTTTTTCCCAACGACATTTGTTCTTCACAATTGTCAAGTTTTACTCAGGGTGGTGTGCCGTCAAAACAGGAAAAAGGTAGGAAAAACCCGTTAACCCGGGCACATAAATTTCAAAATAACTTGTTTTTAAAAATCTTTAACAAAGCTTTTCAATCCCTGTATTGAGACAAAACCCCTTTAAAAACAATTAAAAAAAGAGAAACAAAGACAAAGGTGGGATTCCAAACCTATTTTAAAAATGTGTTTTTTAGAAAAAAACTGCTAAAAAACTTGCCCTGTTTCAAAATACTTGTTAAAAAAAAAACTCTTTAATTGTACAAGGGAGGGACAGGCAAAATTGAAACCCGATGTAGGGTTTTTCAAGGCATGGGGTATTTGGGGCACGGACAGAGAACAAAGTACAGAGACAATTTCCCTCCAGCACGTTTATAAAATAAAAAAAAAATGCCAAGAAAAAAGGGGAAACCCGGGGGGAACAGGACGTTTAAACCCCCAGTATTTCCCCCGGTGAAGCTCAATTGGGCCGCACTCATATGGGATGGGCAAGCTCTACCCAGGGCAGGGACCTTTTAATTTTCCCCGTGAAACAAAATGGGGTTTAAAAAACCCTATTTCCGGCACTTTTTAAAACTGTGGGTTTAGACAGGTTTAATGGTCATTCGTGGTAAAAGGACAATATATTAAAAGTTTCCCGTTTAACTAAAAAGGGGGGGTTTAAAGAATTTCCCTTTTCCCGGGCACTTTAAATTTTGGGGGGCCCGACAAGTTTTTAAAGGCCCCTACGCGGCCAGGCCCGGTATAGTCAATGTCCAGTTCCCAAATAAATGGGGGTTGAAAACTCCCCTTTTTCCCCCAAATTTTTTAAACTGTGGGGCAGAAAAGGGTTTTAAAGGGTTTATTCTGCGGTAAAAGGACAGATATAGTCAATGGCCATTCAACAAAATGGGGTTTAAAGACTCCTTTTTTTCCCGGGACTTTTTTTAATCTGGGGTCCCGCAGGGTTTTTTTGGGGTCAAGCCCTTTTTGGGCCCCGGACAGGGAAGCAATGTCCCCGTGAAACAAAAAAGGTGGTTGAAAGAATCCTTTTTTTTCCGGGGAAATTTTTTTAAACTGGGGCATGCAAGGGTTTTGGGGTCAAGCTGTGGCCCCCAAACAGGTATAGTCAATGCCCTTTAAACTAAAATGGTGGTTGAAAGACTCCTTTTTCCGGCACTTTTTAATCGGGTCATGCAGGTTTGGGGCTCATGCTGTGGCCCAGGGCAGGTATAGTCAATGTCCAGTGAAACTAAAATGGTGGTTGAAAGACTCCTTTTTCCGGCACTTTTTAATCGGGGGTCATGCAGGTTTGGGGCTCATGCTGGGCCCAGGACAGGTATAGTCAATGTCCAGTGAAACTAAAATGGTGTTTAAAAGACTCCTTTTTCCCGGCACTTTTTAATTGGGGGTCATTCAGGTTTGGGCTCATGCTGTGGCCCAGGACGTAAAGTCAATGTCCAGTGAAACTAAAATGGTGGTTGATAGACTCTTTTTCCGGCACTTTAAATCTGGGGGTCTGAGGTTTGGGGCTAAAGCTGCGTTCCAGTACAAGGATATTCAATGTCCAGTTCAAGAAGATAAAGGGTTCCAAATCAAAACTGCCTTCTGGCACTTTTAAATTGTGGGTGATGCAGGTTTAAGGGTCATGCTGTGGTACAAGACAGGGATAGTGAAGGGTATGTGATTTTTTTTCTGTGGCTTTTATAACCTAAGTGTGTTGCCTAAGATGTAGCACGTATCCATTTGACTGTTGTGGATGTTAATTTCAGCTTCTCCAGCCCTGAGGTGTTGTTGCTCTCCCATAGACATTAATGGTCATCGCTCATAATCGACCACTCACTATCGACTATCTTGTCGATGATGGTCGACTATCGACCATCGACCGATGTCGATGGTCAACGTAATCGCTCAACTCTAGTCACTATTCTTTGCCCGTTTTGACTTCCGTCTACATTTTCGGCCGGCCGAGAAAAACGTCAGAGCTGACGCTCTATCTCGTTCTTCGGATACGGTGGGTCTTGAGCCTCCTCCCCAGCACATTGTCCCCCCAGGCGACTCGTCACGGCTCCCCCCCCGGGATCTCCACACCTACCCCCCGGGAAGACTATGTGCGGCCTCCCTTCCCCCCGAATCCTGGTGGGACACCTTTCGAACAGCGGGGCACCCAGGAGTCCTAGGTCCTCCAACTTGTCTCCCTTTTTTTACTGGTGGCTTACTCTTGTCGGATGTCAGGGACTTTGTTCAGCCTACCTCCTTCCCGTAAAAAGGCCCCCTTCTAAAACCCCCCGGGCCTTCTTCACCTCTCCTGGCCAAAAAAACCCTGGACCAGGGAGCTATGGATTCTTTACTGATCTCCCCCCCCTAAATCGGGAAAATAGGTTCTCTGGGTTTGACCGACCTTTTTTTCCAAGATGGCTCATTTTTCCCCTTTGCCGGGGTTACCCTCTGCCCCCCCCAGCGGGCCCCAACACTTTTTCATCTTTTTTTCCGTCTGCACGGCCCCCCTTTGCATATTGTTCTACAGGGGAGTCCTTTTTTTCTAAATTGGGGGCGGCTTTTGTGGTAATTCAGTTTCGCTAGACTTCTCATCTCTACCCCCCCCCAAACAAATGGGCAGGTTAAAGGGGGTTAACCAGGTGTTGGGGGCCTACCTGGGCTTTGTTCCCCCCCGTAAAATAACGGTCTGAATTCCCCCCGGGCGAGTTTTCCTATACTTTTTAGATTGGGGAACCGCTGGGGCCCCCCCCTTTTTGTGTTTTTGGGGTTCATCCCCCCCCCGCCCTCCCCCTAGCTACCTCGGCCATGTCCCTGCGGGGGATGCCCAAGAAAGGGGACTCAAGGCTCTCTGGCAGCTCAACAAAAGGCCCTGTACGGGCTTCCTCGCCCAAAGCCCAGCTGCAGTCCGTGGGCCCCGCCCCTATTTGACCCGGGGCGTGGGGTGTGGCTGTCCCCAAATATTCCCTTTAAGGTGCCGTTAAAGTTAACCCTAAATACGTGGGCCCTTTTTGAGTAAAATGCAACACTAAACCCTGTCCTACAAGCTCCGCTTGCCTCTTACCCTGCGCATCCCAACGCCTTTCCCTGTCTCTCCTCAAGCCGGGGGTACTGAAACGCTTCCCCGGGGGGTGTCTCGCCTTTTCCGTGGCCAACTCTGAAACCTTTTAGGGGCAAAGGGGGTGCTGCCCCAGAAGCAGGAGGGGAAGCGGTTTTTTCTCATTGACTGGGAAGGGGGTTTGGGCCGGAGGAGCGGTGTGGGAAACCGGGGGCCAACCTGTCTCCAAATCCCCCTCTAGGGTTTTAAAAAAAGAGGGGGGGACCTAAGAGGGGGGGTACTTCACTGGGCCCCGGGGTCCCTGCCCCCCCCCACCGCCCCCTGCCCAGGGGGGCCGGCGGGGGCGCTCGGCTGCCCGCGGACCATCCCTTTTGCTGTCCCGGCCCCGGCGCCGTTCCCTTACCCTCGCGCTCCTAAATGCCCCTCCTGCCTGCCCGGCCGCCTCACGTGGGCCCCTGCTTAAGAAGCGCGCGCGCCGAATTTTCTAAATTTTAAAGGGGCCCGCGCCTGATAATTGGGGCTATTTGAGTGCTGGTTCTATTTAAGGGAACCCCCCCCAGCACTTCCCGCCCCGCTGTTGGTGTGTTTTTGTGAGTTTGAGAGTATTGGATTTTCCCTCTTGTCCCCCGGCCCTTTTACCATCCCCCTCTTATTTCCCCGACCTTGCCTGTTTGCCCCCCTCCCTGACCGTCTCCCCGTCTCTGACCACAACCTCTGCCGTCGCCCTGACCTTCTGCCCTTCCCCCACATCTCGGGGTTTCTTTTGTACCACGCTGTACCCCCGGCCGCCATCGCAAGCCCCTACGTCAGGGGAACACCCGGACCTCACGCCACAGCAATCCATCCCGCTTTGCGGGGGGTCTGGTGAAAACCGGGGCACTTAGACTCCGTTCCCCCGGGTGGCTTAGATCATTCTTGCGTTGGCCCAGCGAATCCACTCTTGCGTTACAGTGTGAAACAACTGAAAATATGTCTTATATTCTGTGTTCTTCAAAGTAGCCACCTTTTGCTTGGATTACTGTTTTGCACACTCTTGGCATTCTCTTGAGGAGCTTCAAAAGGTAGTCACCTAAATGGTTTCACTTCACAGGTGTCCCCTTTTCAGGTTTAATAAGTGGATTTCCTTGCCTTATAAATGGGGTTGGAACTATCAGTTTTGTTGTTCAAAAGTCAGGTGGATACACAGCTGATAGTCCTACTGAATGGACTGTTAGAATTTCTATTATGGCAAGAAAAAAATCAGCTACGTAAAGAAAAACGAGTTGCCATCATTACTTTAAGAAATGAAGGTCAGTCAGTCCGAAAAATTGGGGAAACTTTGAAAGTGTCCCCAAGTGCAGTGGCAAAAACCATCAAGCGCTACAAAGTAACTTGCTCACATGAGGACCGCCCCAGGAACGAAGACCAAGAGTACCTCTGCTGCGGGGGATAAGTTCATCCCAGTTTACCAGCCTCAGAATCGCAGGGTTAACAGCAGCTCAATTAAGACCAGGTCAATGCCACACAGATTCTAGCAGCAGACACATCTATACAACAACTGTTAAGAGGAGACTATGTGCAGCAGGCCTTCATGGTAAAATAGCTGCTAGGAAATCACTGCTAAGGACAGGCAACAAGCAGAAAAGGAACGAATGGACATTAGCCCCATTGAAACCCTGTGCTTTGGCCCTGATGGCCCAAAATTTTGAGATCTTTGGTTTAAAACCACCTTTTCTTTGTGCGCGCAAAAAAAGGTAACGAATGGACTCTACATCCCTGGTTCCTACTGTGAAGCTTTGGATGGGGGAGGGTAGGGTGTGGGGGGCTTTGCGGGTGACACTTTTTTGGGGATGTTTTTTTCAAAATTAAAGGGAATACTGAACCCATGGTTACCACAGCATCTTGGCGTGGCATGCTTTTTTTCCAAACGGTTTGCTTTTATTTTTGGACCATCTTTTATTTTCAACGGGTCAATGCCCCCAAAACCCACACCTCCAAAAATTTAAAAGGGCAAATCTGCCCAAAAAAGGAGGTTAGGGGGTGCTTTGGGCCAGATGACCTGGCCCCCAAACAGCCCCCCCAGACCGGGAAGCCAATCGAGTTGGTTTGGGGTATTTTGGACCGCAGAGTGAAGGCAAAAGGGCCAACAAGTGCAAAATCTTCTGGGAACCCTTAAAGGGACTGTTGGAAGCCCATTTGGGGGCCCTTCCTTTTTTTGAAGTCCTTAAGAAAAATGCCAAGAGTGGGGCAAAGCAGAAATGAAAGCAAAAGGTGGCTACTTTTTAAAGGAAACCCTAAATTTTAAAAAGACTTTTTAAATAAGTTGTTTCACCTGTTTTGAAAAAGTAAAAAATTTTCCACATGTGTTAACCCATAGTTTTGGGGCCTTTGGTGTGAATCTACTTTTTTTAAATAGTCTTAAAAAACCAGTAGAAAAAACATTTAGTCTTTTACGTGAAATATATATAAATATTATAAATAAAAAATATTTTAATATATATATATAAATAAATAAACATTTGTAAACTGGTACCAAAATTTAAAAAACTACTCTCACTCGATTGAAATACATGCAAATTTCCAAAAAGGCCAAAAAAACCATTAAAAAAATGCTATATTGGGGTTTTGGCATTTCCCCAATTTTTTGGAAAAATTTAATTCCACTAAAATTCCCCACATACAAATTTTCGTACTCTAATAATTTAAACCCCTGAAAAAAAAATATTTTTTTTTCCTAAAAAGTGTTATACTTTACAAATTTAAAAAAAATTTAAAAAGGGGTTTTTCCGGGTAAATAAAAAAAAAATAAAAAATTTGAAAAAAAATTTGTTCCTGCCCTTTTTAGAAAAAAAAATTTTCCTTTCCCAACCTCCAAAATTTCCCCAATTTCTTTTCCTATGGTCTTCTTTTAAAACTTTGGGGTCGCTGAAAGTTGGCTTGTGAACTTTTTTTGGCAATGGTCATTTTTTTTCCTGACATTTTTTTGAAACCCATTACTTTTGAAGAAATGAGGGTCAGGAAAAAAAACATTTGACCCCCTTGCGGGCCAAATTTTAGCTGCAATGGGACTTTGGGGACCAAAAAAGAGGGCTTAAATGAAGATGAACAGGGGAAAAGGTTATCATTTTTTATTCTCTAACAGTAGCAGCATGCCATTTCAAAAAAAAATTTTGACCTGGACCCCCCCTTTTTTTGGGAAATTTAAAAATATAAAATACATTTTTTAGAGAAAAAACACTATTTGTTCCCCCTTATTACTTTGAGATCGGGCCTTTTTAAAGCTTTTTTTTAATAGGGAAATTTTTTTTGGCCCAGATAGTTGGCATTTTAAACCCGTTTTGGGAAAATGAAGCGAAAAATCCCTTCCAAGGAAAACCCAAACCCGAACCTTTTTCCCTGGTGTTTTTTTTTTTCTTTCATCCGATTCAGTGATATGAAATTCGGAAAAAAATTTCCCAACAAAACCCAAAAAAAAAACCTTTACAGTAATCATTGCATTTGTTGAAAAAAAACAAAAAAACATAACAGTACTTAGGGTTGATCTCAGAAAAACCCCACTTTTCCCTTTTCTCCAAAAAATGAGGTTCCCAATTTTGCCCAGACCCCTCCCTTCAGGTTTCCCAATAAAACAGAAGTGAAGAATACCCCCTGATAAACAGTACCCGATCACACCCAGAATAATCCAAAAAAAAAAAACCCCCCCCCCCCCCCCTTACCGAAAAGTTCCTGAAAAAAACCCAGAGTTAAAATTTCAAACAATCATTTTATTTTTTGTCATTATGTAAGGCTGCATGCACACAGTCATTTTTTATTAATTACTAGTGATGAGCAAAAATTTTTGTGTAAAAAAAACTATTGTTTTTGAGTCGATAGTAGATACCCCGACAATTATCATGTGATATCAAAAAACCAATTTATCCCCAAAGCCTAGAGGGGGGCAAATTTTGATTCTAAGAATGAAATTCGTTTGGGAATTTCGGGAAAACTTCGGTTCGGAACGAAGTCAAATTTTTGGGGTATTTTCGGGTAAACAAGTTTCTTTTGATTGAAAAAAAGGCTGCGAGCACTGGCGCTAAAAATGGGAAAAGCCCCCTCGGGGAGGAAAAAGGGGCTACCTGCTTTGGACATGTGCGAGATGAAGCCAATCAGAGCCCGGGCGGGATTTCAGTGGGGGTCCCCGCACTAAAAAAACCCAACCCGAGCGCGCCGGGGGAGCTAATACCGCCCCTCATTGTACTGATGGGGAAAGGGTTTGCTGCTGGGGGTGTTTTGCGTTTTCTAAAGGGAACCCTGTTTTTTTTACACGTTTTTGGGGGGTTCTCAGTTTTCTCAGAAAATGTTCCGGGAATTTTTCTTTTCTGTTTTTTTTGGGGTTTTGGTTTCTGAAATCCAGTGTGCGTCCACTGCAGCTGAAATTTACATTAAAATTTCCAAGTGGGATCTAACCTTTTTCCCTTGTTGTATTCATTTAAAAAAACAGCTTTTTTTACAATCCAAATACCATTTCATTTTGGCTGCTAAATTTCAAATTGCGAAAATTTTAAAACCCGGGGGGTTTAAATTTAAGCGTTGTTTTGCTGGTGTGCTGCAAAAATAAACCTTTTTCTTTTTCAAGGGCCAAAATTATAAATAAAATTTTTTTGGGTAGCCTAATTCACAAGCAAAGGCAAATTACAACTGTATCCTTGTTGTGTGGCGAAAGAAAACAAGCAATTGTAAAAAGCTAAAAAAGTACTAGTTTGTGGGGCCCTAATTTTTTTAAAAATTTTACACCCGGGGGGTTTAAATTTAAAAGGGGTTTTTTGGGCTGGGTGGCGGGAAAAAAATTAAACCGTTTTTTTTCAAGCCAAAATATATAAAATTTTTTTGGTAGCCTAATTCACAAGCAAAGGAAATTAAAAATGTATTCTTGTTGTTTTGGCGTAGAAAACACGAAATTTGTAACCCCTTTACTATTTGTGCGGTTTAAATTTTCTATTGCGCAATTTCATCCGGGGGTTTAATTAAGCGTTGTTTTGTTTCCTTGCTGACAAAAAAAAACCCGCTTTTTAAACCCCAAATATAAAAAATTTTTTTTTGGTAGCCAAATTCACAAGCAAAGGCAAAATTAAAACTGTACCCTCTTTTTGTGTGGCGTAGAAAAACCACGAAATTTTTAACACGTTTACAAAGTACTAGTTTGTGCGGCTCAATTTTTTGGGCCCGAAATTTACATCCGGGGGTTAATTAAGCGTTGTTTTGCGGGTGTGCTTGACAAAAAAAAAACCCCCTTTTTCAACGCCAAATAAAATTTTTTTTTGGTACCCAAATTTTCAAAAGCAAAGGCAAATTTACAACTGTATCTCTTGTTGTTTTGGCGTAAAAAAACACGAATTGTAACAGGGCTACTGTTTTGCGGTTTAAATTTCCTATGGCGCAATTTAAAATCCGGGGGTTAATTAAGGTTTTTTGCTGCTGTGGGGACAAAAAAAAAACCCGTTTTTTTCAACCCCAAAAATATTAATTTTTTTTTGGTTAGCCAAAATTCACAACAAAGCAAAATTACAATTTGAACTCTTGTTGTGTCCCCGTAAAAAAAACGAAATTGTAAACCGCAACAAAACTACTAGTTTGTGGGGGCTCAATTTTTTGGGCGAAATTTTTAACATCCGGGGGTTAATTAAGCGTTGTTTTGCTGGTGTGCTGACAAAAAAAACCCCGTTTTTTTCCAACGCCAAATATATAAAATTTTTTTTTTGGTACCCTAATTCAAAAAGAAAAGGGCAAATTTTACAACTTTTATCTCTTGTTGTGTGGCGTAGAAAACCCCAAATTTTGTAACACGAACTATTTGTCCCGGCTCAATTTATTGCGAAATTTTAAACATCCGGGGGTTTAAATTAAACCCGTTGTTTTGCTGCTGTGCTGACAAAAAAAAAAACCTTTTTTCAACCCCAAAATTTAAAATTTTATTTTTTTTGGTACCTAATTAAACACAAAAAGGCCCAAATTAAAAAACTGTTCCCCTTTGTTTTTGGGGCGTAGAAAACACGCAATTGTAACACGCTAAAAAAGCTACTAGTTTGTGCGGCCAACTTTTTGGCGCAATTTAAAACCCAGGGGTTTTTAAAGGGCGTTGTTTTGCTGGTGGCGGACAAAAAAAAAACCGCCCTTTTTTCAACGCCAAAAAATTTTATATTTTTTTTTGGGTAGCCTAATTCAAAAAAAAGGGGAATTCCCAATTTATTCTTTTTGGGTGGGCTTTAGAAAAACAGGGAAAATTGTAAACGCTATTTATTTTTTGTGGGGCCCTAAATTTCCCTTTTTGCGAAATTTTAAACATCCAGGGGTTTAAAATTTAAGCGTTTTTTTTGTTGTTGGGGCTGACCAAAAAATTAAAAAACCGTCTTTTTTAAACCCCAAAATTATTTTTATTATTTTTTTTGGTACCTTTAAATTCACAAGCAAAGGCAAATTTAAAAAAACAGTTTTCCTGTACTTTTTTAGAACAAACGAAATGTAAACCAGAGAGGGGGGCAGGTTTCTGAAAACTGCGGGGGCAGGGGCACAAACTTTCGGGAAAAGGGCCCCCCGGGGTCGCAGCACAGAAAAGGGGGACGTCGCACCCAGGGGTCACCCCGGTGGGGCCCAAACAACTGCCGTTCATCTAGGGGCCCGTGTTTTTTTCAGCCCCCCAAAGGGGGTTTCTTGTTTTGGTTTGCCCCTAGGTCATCCTTTTCCCTTCCCAGATGACATCGCCCAACCCCAGCCAAGAGTGGGGGGAAACCTCAGCCCACAACACTTAGTTGGCATGGCCCGGGAGCGGGGGCAGGGGGCCCCTTTACCCTTTCCCCAGCCCCCCCCTGTCCCATCCAGTTCCCCACCGGGAACTTCTATGTGGTTGGGCTCAGGCCACTATATAGCGAGGGTGAAACCCAAATTTTAGGAGGGCATCACAGCTACTTGGCCCCCCCCGCCAAAAAATTTGGGGCCCAAATCCCCACTTTTTTGCAGTTTGGGGCAAAAATATAGATGTGGAGAGGGGGATGGAGGTCATGTGGTGAGAGGTCAGCCTCGGGGTTACCAAACCCTGATGAAAACGTAGTTTACGTTTAAAAACCCCAAATAGATGATGAAAGTAGTCCGAAACCCCCCTTTGGAAACCCGGGGAAACAAGGGGGTCCCTCATCGTCAGGAGAAAAAGGGGGTCAGCTTGCGCGGTTTAGGCAAACGGCGAAACCGGGAAGTGGGTTGTGTGGCCGGAGTCAGCAAAAGGGGAGCAAGCATTAAAGGGGGGAGCCAAGCGGCCCCGGGGTAAAAAACCCCGCTTTGCAGGTCCAAGACAGAGGGGGCACAGGGGGTCAGCGGGGGCCCGCGGCCCGGGAGTAGTCACCAGTGCGAAAACGTTGGCCGGGAAAATCAGCTTAAAAAGGCGGTGGGGGAAAATTTTTTGCTAAACACCCTGGGCCCAAAGGGGTTTTATTAATCTGTGGGCCCGAAAGGAAACGTGGCCCCGGGAGTAACGTTGGGACAACGGGCCCCGGGGCCCAAAACCCTGAAACGTCACCAAACCCGGGGCCCTGGGGAAAAAGTGGGGTCAGATTGGGGGTTTCCATCCTGCCGCCCTGCAGCAGGGACAGCGGCCCGTGGCACGCATCCATTTTAGCCGTCAAGGGGTCCCCCACCTCTGCAGAAGGGAGCGGGTTTTTCTTTGAAAATTCCCCTCCCCCCTCCCCCGATTCTCCTGCCCTCGCTACTTCATGGCGCCAGCAGTCGTTCAAGAGGCGATTGTAAAGAGGGGCAACAGTATGCGTCAACCATCCAAAGGGGCAGCAGCTGACCCCTGCCCCTGTTTTCCCAAGGGTTTTGGTCTGCAGTTCCCTCCCCTTTTTTCCAAAAGGGGTGGGCTCTGACCATTCCCGAGGGGAATAAAGGCTTGTTTGCCCCAGCCCAGTTTGGGGAGTTCCAAACCTAATTTTTTTTTTCCAAAAAGGCAAAAAACCCGCATTTCATAAATATGTAGAACCCGAAAGTGGGTCAGTCCTTTTGGGTTACGGTTTTGTTCCCAAAAGGGACACGGGAGCGCGGGCGGGCTGGAGCTGGGAACTACGGTCCCGGGCCAGGGCATTTCCCTTTAAAGGCCCACTGGGTTAATGGCTTTTGGCCCCCGGCACACCCCAAAAACTTGGACCCGGGGACCCCCTTTCTTCCCCCACGTTGTCAAACTGCTGCCCTGCCCCCAATGTCCCCCTCCTCCCCTCCACCAACTTTAGCCTTTCCCCAAGTACCCGTCCATCATACCAAAATGTGTAGGGCCCCAGGCCCCTGTCACCCCAGTTCTACACCCCAGCTTGCCCCGGCCAACGAAGTCCAAAACAGGGGAGGAAATGCCTTTCCCCGTCATTCAGCAAAAAAATCGATGTGTTTCTTTCTCCCCGCCAACTGCAAAAACGGAACCATGGGCGGGGCAAGGGGGAAAACATGGGGTCCGGCCCCTGAAACCCAGGGGGATGGCCAAAGCGCCCTGCAATTTGGCCCCACGTGTTCAAACTGGTTGTAAAAAGGTTCCCGGTTTAACCCTAACCTTAACCCATCTTTAGAAAAATTCTGAAAATGGCCCCGGAAACGGGGCATGCCTTTATCCATTCCCTACAAAGCCAGGGGGACCTCCTTTGAGGGGCAGCGGGGAGAAAAACCCCCCCCCCCCCTTAAACCCTCTGATATGGGGATTTTTTTCCCACCCCCCTGGAATTTTCCCGCCTGCCCCATGTTGGGGCCGACTTTATGAACAGAGAAAGGCCCTTAACGATTTTTTTATGATCCAGGAACAAAGTACCCCCCCCTTTTAACTTTGATGTCCCAGTGGCAGCTCATGCTGACACCTTTCCGTTTGGGTTTAGGCCATTCGAGGAGGCCCCGTTATTTTGCCCTCGCCCGGACTACGGGATGGGAAAAACGTTTATTCCACTGGTTTTTGTCCTGGGCAAAATGCTGAAAAATCTGTCTGGGCAGGGGGCTGGAGATGTGGCCGGGGCTTCCCTCTCGTGGCCACATGAGGTTTCCCGGGGGGGACGAAATGGAGGAGGAGGAGGGAGAGGGCAATTTTGGAGCAGAAAGCATTGTCCCGGTGGGAAAAAGTTTGGGGTTTTTAACCCCGGGGACAAGAGAGGAGGAGCAGGGGCAGCTGGAGGGGGTGGATGGGAGATGGGAAGACGAAGGGGAAGACTCCCAACACCCTGGATATACAGTGGAAATGGGGGGCAGGGAAACCCCTCGGGGGCCCTTGTGCCGTGTCCCCGCACAAAGCTTTTTTGCCCGGCTAGTGACAGCCGAAAAAAGTCAGCATCCGGGAGAGGTTACCTGGCTTTCCACCCTTTTTGGACCCTCGCTACCGGTTTCCCAAAAAAGGGGGCCTTTTTCCCAGCCCATTGAAAAGGGAAACAAACTCAAATCCATAGGGGAAATCCTCCGTAATCAAATTTTGGGCCCCTGCCTATTTGCGGATGGGCCCCTCCCCCTGAGCAGGTCGACCCGGGGGGGGCCTTTAGCGCTCAGGTTTTTCTAAATGCCGCGGGCTGCCCGGGGGGAAAGGGGGGGGGGTAGGAGCAGTAAACCCGCCCTTTAGCAGTAACCAAAGTTGGAGGTTTTTTAATGACAGCTTTTCCCTTTACCCGCCAATGAGGAGGGGAAATCCCCCAGCAGAAACAGCAAAACGCAGGACATGGAGATTCCCTGAACCCAACAGGTTGTGCCTACTTGGACAAGGGCCCCCTGCCCACCAAATTTTGAAGATCCGTGGACTACTTTTGGCCCGCCAAACTGGATTGTGGCCCCAACTTGCCGAGTTTTTCAGTGAAAGTGTCCCCGAACCCGGCCCCGTTAAAATGGGCCCTTTAGGCGGGTGTTTCAGTGCGGCGGGGGCCATCGTTACCCAAGGGGAACCCCCTTTTTCCCCGGGGAAAAGTTTGAAAAGACTGACCAATTGTCAAAAAGGGAATTTTTTGGGGGGGGATTTGGCCAAGGGGTTTTCCCCACCAAACCCAAAGCCCTTAGGGTCATCTGGGTTCAAAATTTCCTGCCCGCCACTTTCTGAGCCGAAACCCCCCTGATTTCCACACAAGCTTTAATTTTTTTCATCCTGGCCTAACCACCGGGCTTTTTCCGGGGGCTGGGATTGCCACCCCCTCAAAAACTCTTTTCATTGTCCAAATCATGGTCCCTGCGCGCTGCCCTTTTTGCTGTTCCGGACAAACCCCCCACTGTTTCTTTTGCCACTCGCGGCCTGGTACTTTTTTGCCACCATAGAATGTCATTGTGCCACTCTTTGGCCCCCAATTTCCTGTTGCTCCTGTCATTTACCTCCCTCTCTGTCATTTTGGGCCAAATGCCCGACCTCATGCTGCTGCCGCCGGGGACCCCCGCTCTCAGTCATTTGCCCCCTCTGTGGCCTAAACATTTTGCCACCTTTCAGAATGTCATTGTGCCACTCTCCCGACCCCCATGCTGCTGCTGTGAATCCTTCGGCCCTCCAAAACAGTGGCCCTTGTGCCAAATGTCGACCCCATGCCTTTCTCCCCCCGGACCTCCACAACCCCGGTGATTGTGCCACTCCCGTGGCCAAAATACTGTTTTTGCCGCCTAAAAATGTCATTGTGCCACTGTCCGGAAACCCCAAAACTGCTGCCGCCCCTGACCTCCAACGTGTTATTGTGCCACTCCCGTTGCCCAATACTGTCTTGGGGCCCCCCTCCAATTTAATGGTCATTAGGGCCATGATGATCAACGCTGCCCCTGGGAACCTTTCCCCCACTGTGTGGGTTGTGCCACTCTGGGGGCCTAATAAATGGTTTTGCCGCCCTCCCAAAATTTTCATTGTTTCCACTTTTCTGACCCAATGCTGCTGCCGTGACCTCCCCACGGGACATTTGGGCCCCTCCCGGGCCTAATACGGGTTTTGCCCCCCTCCAAAAATATCATTGTGGGCCCCTGCCTGACCCCCAAATGCTGCCCCCCGGACTCCACACTTTTGGGATTGGCACTCTGGGCCTAATAAATGTTTTGACACCTCCCGAATTTCCTTTTTGCCCCTGTCGACCTCCCTTTCTGCTGCCGCCCCTGGAAAATCCACACTGTGTGATTTTGCCAAATTGTGGCCTTTAAAACTGTTTTTTTCCGCCTCCAAATGTCATTGCCACGCCTTGGGCCTTCCCTGCTGCTCTGCCATGCCCCCACACTGTGTGATTGTGGCCCCCTCTGTGGCTAAACTGTTTTGCCGCCTCCAGAATGTCATTTGGCCCCGCCTGAAACCCCATGCTGCTGGGCTGCCGCCCTTTACCCCACACTCTATCACTAAAGTTCCACCTGAGCCCCTTTTTTTTTTCAAACTTTCCCCTAGCATGGGGGTTTTCGGCCCACATTCCCGCTTTAGTTTTTTGGCATTTTGCCCCCTTAAGTGCCCCGGGAAATTTTTTTAGTTTAAGCCCATTCAAGAGGCCCCCGGGGGGTCATGTGGTGCATACAAAAAAACAACATTGTATGAAGAAACCCAAACCCCAAACTCCCCCTTTCAAAATTTTAAACATGGCACCCCCAAAGTTTACAAAACCCCCCCTGCAGGCTTTTGGGCACCTGGGAAAAACTTTTTTTTTTAAAGTGAAATTTTGGCGAAGTAATTCGGGCCCGAAATAAAATTTTTCCAAAAAATTCGGCGAAGTGACCGAACCGAATTTTTGAGAAATTCGGCCATCTCTACCGATGACTATTAAAGCCTATGGGAGAGGAACACCTTCATTCTTATACCCAAACAGGGGTGGAGAAGCTGGAATTAACATCCACAACAGTAAACTGGATACGTGCTACATCTTAGGCAAGACAATTAGGCAACAAGAGTCACAGAAAAAAAGTCACAGTGTATTCACTATCCCTGTCCTGTACCACAGCATGACACTTAAACCTGCATGACCCACAAATTAAAAAGGTGCCAGAAGGCAGTATTATTTGAAACATCATTTTAGTTTAACTGGACATTGACTATCCCTCTCCTGGAACGCAGCATGACCTTTAAACCTGTCTGACTCACAGATTAAAAAGTGCCTGAAAAGGAGTGTTTGAACCACCATTTTAGTTATACAGGACATTGACTATGCCTGTCCTGGACCGCAGCATGACCCCAAAACCTGCATGACCCACAGATTAAAAAGTGCCGGAAAAAGGAGTCTTTGAACCACCATTTTAGTTGAACTGGACATTGACTATGCCTGTCCTGGACCGCAGCATGACCCTTAAACCTGTCTGACCCACAGATTAAAAAGTGCCGGAAAAAGGAGTCTTTGAACCACCATTTTAGTTGAACTGTACATTGACTATCCCTGTCCTGAATTGCAGCATGACCCTTAAACCTGTCTGACCCACAGATTAAAAAGTGCCTGAAAAAGGAGTCTTTGAACCACCATTTTAGTTGAACTGGACATTGACTATCCCTGTCCTGGACCGCAGCGTGCAGGTTGCATTAACCACTGAAGAACAGTTGGTGACGCTGTTCTTTACTGAGATTCACAGGGCACCGACCCAGCCTGACGGCCCTGCAACCGACGATCCGCTGGCTTGCGTGTTGTTGTCAGCACGGGAAGGAGCACCTTCTCTCGTACCTCTACCTCCATGTCCTACAGCCCTCTTTGCTCGCTTACCACTTGCAGTTCGCTCCATGTTCAGAACAGTTTTTGACAGTCTCTTATTGAAAGACGGCACATCACAGCTATTCTTAAATCCCTCTAATTTCCAAAAGCCAACTCGGATTAGAAACAGAATTGTTTCTATTAAATATCTGTGAAATGCGGTCTGGTGGAAGAACCGTAACACCAAATCAACGGTGTTCTTCCTTCAGTCCCTAAGATTTACAACTGCCCAGTAGGACTAGGAATTGATAGTTTTCAACAAACTATCGTACAAATGCACGATTAGCGCCAAACTGAGACGCACTGAGTGAAATAGAAGTATTAAAAAGTTATATGGATAAATATGGCGGCCTTCGCACCGCTGACTACAGGCGTAATTTACTAGGAAATATGTATAACACAATATGCGTACAACTGAGCTCTTTGCGCTAAACAGATGCACGGACTTTAGTAAAACTATTTAAAAGTTATAGGGATAAGTTAAGCCGGATTTTGGGAACACTGACATGCAGTGATTGCAATAGAACTGAAAACACAGGGACAATTTCACCTACTATTAGAGGTCTGCTGGCCAAAAAAGTGGTAGAAAACAATGCTTTTTCAATTGAAGATCACAGAGCACACTGAGCTGCAAAATTTCTTCTTTTCAAATGCCTCTCGTCCTAACCCCACACCCCCACCACAGTGATTGCAATAGAACTGAAAACACAGGGACAATTTCAACTGCTATCAGAGGTCTGCTGGCTAATAAAGTGGTAGAAAACAATGCCTTTTCAATTCATTCAACATACTGAGCTGCAAAATATCTCCCTTCGTTTCAAAAGCTTCTCCTCCTGCCCCCACCTCCCCACCCCCCGCAGCTGGACACACCAGTAGATATCCTTAAGACTTTCTCTAACTAAATAAGAAGTGAAATTCTCTAATCTAACTCTATTCTAAGCTGTAGGTGGATGGTTTCTTGTATTAGAAGAGACTATCAGAGCTGTCAGAACAGCTATTGGTTTAAACGCAGACAGACACGTCCTGCTATGAAGAGGCATATACAGAGTATGAGCTCAAACAGGAAATGCAGCAGCATAGATAAAACGAGGTCATGTGATTTTTGCAGCTAATGAGATCCATACACTGCAAAGTGGTGACGTTGTACATCCTCTTCAACCCCCTCTATCCTCGGAGCTGATTGCCTGGCCACCAAAATGACAGGAAACGCTGAAAATGGCGTGATAGTAATAGATTATCTGTCAGATTGTCACCTAAACTATTGCGTGATCGGCACTTTCCTGATCAGCCTAAAAACCTTGCCGATTTCAACTTTTGTCGATAATATCGCTCATCCCTAATTATTACTATTATTATTATTGTAGGCTCTGTACCATTTCTGAGCTGACTGAAACTGGGGCCAAACTCTATAAGTTTAGGATTTTATATAGCAGCAGGCTGTCAGGGACTGGTCAGGGACACACACACAGACAAGGGGCCCGCCCTTTTCCCCCCCCCTGTCCCCCCCTTTTGGGGAACCCGACCCTTAACGGGCCCCGGCCCCAACCAGAAGATAAAGCTCACTTTTTTAAAAAAGTGTGACACAGACAGGACAAACAACAACAACAAAAGAGTTCAGGGGTCCAAAGTAGCAACGTTCGGGCAACGGAATACGGGGCGTGAGAAAGAGGGAAACCCGGGGGCGTCCAAAAGTCGGGAAAACGTACGGGCAAGTGGTACGAGAGGGACAGAGGGGGAAAAACCGGGGCCCAAAAACCCCAAAGGTCGGAGAGCATAGAAAAAGGAAGAAAAAATACGGGAACTCGGAAAAAAAAAAAAACCTTAGAGGCAAAGATAGAAGGAAGTGGTGGCTATAAAGGGGAAGGGGAGGAAAGAGAGCCGAGGTTTAGGAAGAATTGTAATCACTGAGAGTGAGTTTAAAACCCAGAGAAGGCTGGAAAGTTCCTGGCCCGGGGGTTTGGCCAGGATTCAATTAGAGTCCCAGAAGAAGCGTGTTCACACAAGAAAAAATTTAAGGCCGCAAGTTTTGGCGCGGGCCCTTCCCCGACGACCGGGACCAGATACACGAAGTGACAGTACCCCCCCTTCTATTAGGGCCCCGGCCCCTCCTTAGGCCCCCCTGGTTTGGGGGGGGTTTTAGCTTGGGGGAAACTTTTCCACAAGTTGGGAGCGTGCAAGCCCCTAGCGTCACCTCCCGCCCCTCTGGACCTACCCTTTCCAGGAAAATGGGTTTTGGAGAGCGTTTGGACTCTGCGGGATAATTTTTAAACGCTAAATTAAATTTTCTAACCCCCCTTTGTATAAACTGGCGAGGAGGGTGCCCGCCCCGATCACAGGAGGGAATTAACTTTTAAGAAAATATTTTGGGGAAACACAGGATGAATGGGAGGGAATTCGGAAGGGTAATCTAAAAGTAGGGTTAACAATTTCAGAGATAACAAAGGGACCAATAAACCGAGGGCGCGAATTTAGTAGAGGGCCCGAGGCGGAGTTTTTTTGTCGGGCCACCCCTTGTCACCGACAGCTATTCGGGTCGGGTGACTTTTTTATTAGCATATTTAATTTTTTGTTGTTGGGCTTTTTTAGAGTCTCGCTTCCCAAACCCAGACTGTGAAAACTTCCCTTATGGCGGTTTTTTTATGGAAGAGAACTTAGATTCGCAACGGTTGCGGAGAGTACCTGGGGGGAAAGCCGTAATTAAGTAAAACGGAGAAATTGGGGTTGGGGAAATTTTCTCGTGATTTTTAAAGAGCAAAGGGCCTAGGAAAAAAAACTAAAATCCACTTCTCCGACACTCCGAACTAGCATCTAAGTATTTTTCTAGTGACTGATTAAGTCTTTCGTCGCCCATTAGTCTCGGGGTGGAAGGCAGAGAAAAGGACAAAGAGATGCCTAATTTACCACAAAACACCCTCCAAACCCTTGACACAAACTGTCCCCCTCTATCAGAACCAAAGGAGGAATCCCTTTAAGTTCGTATAGGGAAACAAATAAATCGGGGAGAGTTTTGGCTGATGGTAATTTCTTTGGGAAAAATAAGATGAAACATTTTAGAGAATCGGTAAAACCCCACCACCAAATTAGATTACCCTTAGAAAGGGGAAGGTCTGTAATAAAATCCATAGATTGTGGGGCCAGGGCCCCTTATTGGGGCAACGGAAAGGGGGTGCAATAATCCTTAGGAAAATTTTGGGGGGTACCTTGCCTGGACAATTTCCCCAAGCGTAAAAAATTCCCTGAATCACGTCCACGGGGCCCCCCAATGGGTCGAGAAGGAGGGGTACCCGGTCCCGGATGCCAGGATCCCCCAGACACTGAGGATGGACCCCCTAAAAGATTTTAAAAGGAGATGACATGGAACAAAGATTTTTCCCCGGGGGGGATAGGGGGGGCCAAGCCCTGGGGAGTTCGAAATCGTGGAGATAAGTCAGTGGTAAGGGTAGCAAAAAAACCCTCCCGGACGAGGATATTTTGGGTTCCTCCTCGAGTGTCATTTATCCAAAAGCTTGGGGAAAGTCGTCAGCCTTAACATTTTTTCCCCCTGGACGATGGGTCACCCAAAATTAAACCCTAGTAAAAAACGGCCCTGGCTTGGCGGGGGTTAAAACCGTTTACATTATCAAGATCAACAGATTTTTATGGTCTGTAAGAACAGTACCGTGTCGGCCCCTCCAAAAGGTCCCCTCCACTCTTCAAAGCCCCTTTTTGGCTAGCAGTTCCCGGTTACCAATATCGTAGTTGACCCCGCGGGGGAGAACTTTCTGGAAAAAGAAGGAAGGGGCCGAAGATTTTAAAAGGGTTCTTTCCCCTGGGACTGGACGGCTCCCCCCCCTGTTTCAATCGTAACCTCTATGAAAAAAGGTTTTTTCATTTCTGGGTGGCCCCAAGACGGGGCAGAAGTGAAACAATTTTAAGGTAGAGAATGCCTTTCGGCCTCGGTTTCCCAGGAGGTGGGGTCGCCCCCTTTTTTAGTAGGTCAGGAGGGGTTTAAAAATCAAGGAAAAAATTCCCTTGATAAATTTGCGATAGTAATTAGCAAAACCAAAAAAAGCGTTGGATTTTTAGGGTTTTAGTAGGTCTCACCCACTGTGTGATGGCCGAAACCTTTTTGGGGGTCCATACTTATAGCCTAGGACTAAGTATGTACCCCCAAGAAAACCTATTCCTGGAACTCCAACAGACATTTAGACAGTTTTTGGGCATAATTGATTCTGACTAACCTGGAGAGGGGCCCCCTTAAGATTCCCATGGTATCATAATCCGGGGGAAAAAATGAGGTGTCATTAAGTAAAAATAACAAAACACCCAGAAGGTCTCTAAAGATGTCATAACAAATCGTTGGAAGACGGCTGGGGCATTACAAAGACCAAACGGCATATAGGTATTCGAAGTCCCTAGGTGTATTAAAGGCCGTCTTCCATTCGTCCCCTTCCCCGATCGGTTGGTTGTATGCCCCACGGAGATCAATTTTGGGAAAACCTCGGGGGACCGACCCCTGGCTAAAAAGATCCCGGGGGGTCAGGGGGAAATGGAGCTGGTCTTTTATGTGATCTTGTTGAGTCCCTGTAGTCAATACAGGGCGGAGGCCTCCATCTTTTTTTTTCGACAAAGAAAAAAAAAACCCGCACCCAGGCAGGTGGATGGTGTATGTGACCCCTTTTTGGCTTTTTCCCTTATATATTGACGCATAGTTTAAAAGGGGCCGGGGTAGATAAGTTGAAATTACGACCCCTTTGGCAGCTTTTGGGCCCCGGAAAACCCGGTTTAGGCAATCATATGGCCCATGCGGGGGGAGGGTGTCCGCAAGGACTAAACAAAAGGACATCTTCAAAATCAGAGACGAAATCGGGGGATAGTTAATCATCATTTATAAAAAACCAAGGATGTACAGTCTTCAAATGAGGACCCCATGAATCCCCCCCTTTAACCCAAATCAGCATCCTCCAGCAAACCCAGGATTTTGAAGGCGTAACCATGGAACCCAAAATAATATAGTAGTAAGTTCTCCATTACAAAAAAACAATTGTTCGGAATGCAGGACCCAAAAATTCAACGTAATTTCAGTGGTGCGGTTTCTATTTTCCCCCCACTAAGGGGGTAATCAGCACCTGAAACCGAAAAGGGGAGAAACATAACGGGATTTGCCTTTCCCCTAAGGCTTTGGGCCCCAGTATACTAAAGAAACAAAGTGTCCTGAATCGACATGCTTGAACACAAAAACCCTTGGGCCCCCCAAATTAAGGTTACCGGCAAAGAAATCTTTTTTACCCAATTTTGGGGTACCTGTACCTGAGTTATCCTTCAGGCGTTTGCCGATCTCCCACGGTGATTAGGCCGGGTCGGGCAGCTCTTGGCATGGCCGGATCCCACAGTAGAAACAAAGGCATTGTCCCCCCTGATTTTTCCCCCCTGTAGCCGCCGACGCGGAGCCCAAAACCATGGGTTCCTCTCCCGGGGCCCCTAGAGGGAGGTGAAAAGAGTGGAAGAGGGGTTTTTGCAGACATAGGGAGAAAGAATTTTAAAGGGGGCTTCGATCTAAACTTTCCAGAAAAAAAACCCCCCCTCTTTTCCCTTTCGTTTTTTCTCAATTTGTCGATAGATACAGCTAAGGGATAAAATCCCCAAGGTTCGGGTAGGATGATGACCACGCATCCTTCACGCTTCAGAAGCCCCGTCTGAAGGGGGTTTTCAGAGTGGATCAGGCACCCCAAATTTCCCCAGCTCCATTGGGGGAAATTTAGAGCATCCCCTCGCGTGCGATGACTGGATGGATAAGATGAGTTTCTGCCAACGCTGCCCGGGGTTGGGGCTCAAAAATATGGCCCAATTTAAGAAAAAATTTGTCCACCTTTTCCCTCAGGGGGGCCCCGGAGGCATGCTCAATGCCCAATCCTGAGGGGACCCCTGGAGGAGGGGCAAACCCCCATGGCAATTTCTCACCTCTGAGGAAAAAATGGGTTGAACGAAAAAAAATGGGGAAGGATTCCCGAAGGTCCGAAATTATCAGGGTTTTCCCTCGAAACAGTCAGGAAGTGCAGGGGTTTTGGGTTTTTGCTGTACACCCTTTTCCCCCAAACCCGGGAGAGGCAGGATACAACGGGGACTGGATAGGGGCGGATAGACATGGCAAACCGTCGGAGTGGTCTGGGGCATAAAGGCCGCCTTTCCCTTAATTTCGTGGTTTAACTCTCCAGAGGTGACCACAATCGGTACTCATATGGAAAACCCCCAAAGGGGGAGAAGGTTTTGGTATGGGCCTTTCTAAAATTCGGGGACTGGTCAAACACACAACAGACAAGTGGGCCTGCTCTGATCCAAAACCCTGTCCCTCCTTTTGGGGAACCCGACCCCCTTAAAAAAGGCCGGGCCCCCAACCCGAAAAACTGATAGCTGCACGATAAGTGTTTTAACAACAGGACAAACAGACAACAAACAAAAGAAAGGGGCAGGCGGCCAAAAATTAGCAAAAAAGTTCGGGCAGAGGTACGGGGGCGTGAGGACAAGGGAGGGTAACCCGGGGGGATCCCAAAAACGGGGCAACATAAGGCAACTGGTTAAAAAAGGGCGTGAGAAAGAGGGGAAAAACCAGGGTCCAAAGCCAAAGGTCAGGGGGAGCATAGAACAAAGGAAGCAATACGGCGAACTACAGGAAAAAACCTTATAGCAGGCAAAAAATAAAGGGGAAATGGTGGCTAAAATAGGGAAGGGGGGGAAAAAAGCCTAGGTGATAGGAAGCAGAATCTGTCAAACATGAAGTGAGATTAACCCAGAGAGTGCGGAAAGTTCCCCGGCCCCGGGGTTGGGGCCCGGATTCAATAGATCCCCGAAGGGAAAACATGTTCACACAAGAAAAAAGTAAGGCCGCAGTTTTGGGTTCCCCCCCACGGCTTCGCCACGACCAAGGGCCAGATGACACGAACGTGACACAGGCAGGTTTTTTTTTTTCTCAGTCAAAGGGCTAACTTTCAAAGAAGAAAAAAACAGTTTATGACAATGCTCTGTTCTTAAGTATGCCATTTCTTTTATGTGAGATTTGAGAATTACTAATTTTTATATAAGGCATAATAGAAGTTTTTTTTCACTAATTTACTTGTTCTGCTTTATTATATACTATATTGCTATAAATCCCCGTTAATTGCAGTTAAATGCCGATGCTACGAAATGTCCATATTGTGTCATGTATGCTCCTATTGTACAACCATTTGAGAGTACATACTTTTGTGTACGATATGTATTACCTTTTGGAAGCGAAGTATCTAAATGGACAATTGTCAACACTGATGGTCATGAATTTTCCCATGAATCGAGAAAGGACCAGCAGCTTTTATTTGAACCTTGAGGTTCTGGGATTTTAATGTGAGTTGTACAATTTCCATACAACCATTCCAGGTGAGCAATACCATATACTCAGTTCGATCTCTGGTGTTTTAAATTTGCTACACATGAGTGCACCTTTGCTCTGCTTTACTTTTTACCACTTCTATATAGCTCTTAAGTCTCTCTCTAAACGCAAACAGGAAGAGACCTGTCGAGTCAGGCAAGGAAAACCTCCTTAGGCCATGGCACTTCTCCCTGTGCTTGGCTCTATCTCAAACTATGAGCGACACGTCAGATTTCAGTTGTGCCTCATATTTTGGTGTATTTTGTGCCAAAAAACTGTTGTAGCCCTATTCTATATATGTATAAACATTCGTACACCAAAACTAGGCACAGGCGCTCCACATTTAAATTATGCACCTAAGATATGCTATGCTATGCAAGGCATACCACACACCAGATTTATGAACCCACATATGACAGGTTCATACATTCAGGCGTACTATACACTCATTTAGGGCAACATGTGGATCAACTCTTTAACACTTTAGCAAATGGGCTGAACTGGATGGATGTATGTCTTTTTTCAGCCTGACAAACTATGTAACTATGTCAGAAAAGAGGCACCACTACGCCAGTTTTAAGGCACATTAAAAGAGTCTATAGTGCGCCCGAATGTATGAACTGGTCATATGTGGATTCATAAATCTGGTGTGTGGTATGCCTTGGATAGCATAACATATCTTAGGTGCATACCATATTTTAGGCGCATAGCTAGCATATCTAGGTGCATAACTTCAGCACATTCAAATGTGTCGTGCCAAGTGTAAACCACTCCTAGTTTGGTGTACGACTGTACATACATACATAGAATAGGGTTACAACCGTGCAAAATGCACCAAAAAAATGGTGCAGTCAAAATCTGACATGTCGCCCTTAATGCGCCTTACAACTGGCGTGGCAGCGCCTCTTTTCTGACATGTCGCCCTTAGGTTCTGTGAAATGTCACGGCCTTTCTGAGTAAATGCTTCACTTTAATGAGGTAAACTATGGCTATTTTATGCTATTTAAAGTTGAAACTTTATTATGGATAAAATAATTAAAGTTTTTTTTAACAGATGCTATCCAGGAATATCTCAATGGAAGTAAGCTAATAGCACAGCATCAGCATGGGTTTATGAGAGATCGGTCCTGTGAAACAAATCGAAACAGCTTAGATGAAGAGCTACTGTAATTTCTAGGCTTTGTCCTTGCTAACACTATGTATGCTGTGTATGTAGACTTTACAAAACATTTCATAGTGTGCCACGTAAAATGTTGGTCCATAAATTGAGAATGCTGAGAGCTTGGGAAAATATGCGTAAGCAGCTTAATAACTGGCTGAGTGATTAAAAACAAAGGTTGGTTAGGTACAAACTCAGATTTCGCCCATCAATTAGTCCCACAGGCGTAAGTAGAGGACTTACTAAGTAGAATTTTAATATTTTCAGATGCATCACTGTTAGATATTCAAGAGGAGGAAGGAGGAATCATATAATATTACAAAGGGATTAGAGGAAGGCGGAGTCTTGGGAGGGGGAATGGTAAATACAGTGTAATGTGAGTAAGTGTAGGGTTAAACACATAGGGAAGGGAAACAAGTTTGTTATGTAATAGTAAACCATTGGGTGGATATTGATGGGCAAAAATTTTAAATTAGCAACCAGTGCCAGCTATTGTCTACAAACATAAATAAAATTGCTGGTGCATCAGAGAGGCAAAGTCATTCATGATAAAATCACATTTTTTCCTCTATTATTCACTTCCCATATCACACTTGGATTACTGTGTAAAATTTTTGGCATCTAACTGAGCTATAGTTGGTGCACAGCAGGATGACTGTTAAAAACCAGTTTTTGAATTGTGTCTATGGACTGCTTAAAGGGGCCCGTGCACACCATTAATTTTATCCTCCACCCACATGGCAGCAGCTCATCTTTATAGGGCCCCTCCCAATATTGTCATTGCCTGAGCTGTAAATTTCCTAGTTTAAGTAAACTGTTACAGTATTAACTTTTAGTATTCCTTTTTTGGTTTTCACCCAGCTACCATTAAACTTTTCTCTTTGCCAGCCTCCTGCCCTGACTTTTGCTTGGACCTTAACATGACTAAACTCTGCCTACCCTAACCATCTGCTTGACTGACTACACTTCTTGCCTAGTTTCATTATCATCATAGAAGGGGCTTTTTCATGGTAGGAGCAGTCAGACTATGGACTCTGTGCCACAATATGTTGTGATGGTTGGTTCCTTAAAGTGGATCTGAGTGACTTTCTGGAAAAATAGAACATTAGAGATAATGTTTTGAGGTCAAAGACAGGAATTAACTGCCAGATAGTGGTTTTCATAAATCTTTTTGCAGAAGTTCAATTACGTGTTGTCAAACAAGGAAGAATTAATGGGGGGCAATTTTCATTGTAAAGAATGGTGTACACTGTAAGCACCTAATAAAAAATATTTGCACCGAAAAGAATGACTGTTTTGTACCACATTCATCATTGTGTGAGTCATGTTGGCCAAGTGGAAGCAGTTATAAAATGGTTAATTTTTAGCCATATTTATGAAATGCAACTTTTTACATAAGAAAATTGTTTATGCACTCCATAAACTGACTGATTATTAATGTAAGCCATAAAATTAAACTTAATGGGGTTGTGACAATCTGCAGATTCCCTAGCCTCCTCTTTGTCAGCAACTTTCCTTTTGATCCTGGTGATGGAATCTGGCCTTTGCTGTGTCTGCTGTTACCATCGGCAACAGTTAACGCACCTGCAGCTCATCACCTGCTTGGCTGAGCTATATAACCCAGCTATTACCTCCAGTTTGTGACTGAGTATCTGATGTGCACACTAGGGTCCATGGCACTAATGCTCATGCCCACTGAGTTCCTGTGTTCCAACAATCCTAGTCCTACATTTGTTGCCTGCCTAGTTCTGACCTCTGTCCATTTCCTGGTTATGTTCATGCCTGTTGGTTGCAGTGTTATCCTAGTTCTTGTTGTCACGCCTGCTGGGTCAAGTTTGCTGTCCTTCCACAGTTCCTGCTATCACGCTTGCTAGGACAAGTCTGCTGTTCCTCCATGGTTCCTGCCATAATGCCTGCTGGTACAAGTCTGCTGTCCTCCACTGTTCCTGCTGTCATTCCTGCTGGTAGAAGTCTGCTGTTCCTCCATGGTTTCTGCCCTCCCCCGCCTGCTGGTACAAGTCTGCTCCTCCCCAAATGTTTTCCTTTATTAGTTTGAGCGGGTTTTTATCGGGCAAAGTTGGGAAAAGGCTAAAGGTTTTTTTTGGTTGATCGAAAATTTTTCCCGAAACATGCGTTTAATTTAAAGGGGGGGGTTTAAAAACTGAGCCAAATTTTTTAAGATCCCCGCCTTTTTCGGCGCTTCCTTAATTTTGGCGGCCCGCAAATCAGATTACGGGAAAAAGGGAGGGTTTTACATGTGTGGTGCGACGTCATGACGGGATGTGTATGGGTTTTTTAAATTTTGGGTGGAAAAAAACATTTACCCCTCGTTTTACATAGAACAGCGTTTCCCGGGTTTTAAACTCAGTGTTCTCAGGGCTCAAAGGGGGAAAAGGGCCTGCGCTCTGTTTTGTGGGGCCAAAACCCCTTTACGAAATTAGTCCCATTTTGCACAGAGGGAAAAAACCCACTATTAGCGGGGGACCCTTTCCAAATTTTGTTAATTTGGGATTTGAAAAATTTAATTAAATTAGCTAGAGAAATTTTTAAAACAAACATCAACCCCCCTGGGAAATTCCGGCGGTGGGGGGAGGGGGGGGGGGGGGGGGGGGCCCGCGGGCCCAACACAGAAAAAGCTCTATTATAAAGGAAAATTGGAAAAATTCACCAGACTTTTGTGTTTGACAAATTTTAGTGGAATAAACTTTTTATTAACAGTTTGGGTATTTAAATATTTTTCCCGGTTTTTGGGCCAAACCTGAACAAAATTGGATAAACT
This sequence comes from Phyllomedusa bahiana, assembly GCA_025379985.1. Taxonomy (NCBI): domain Eukaryota; kingdom Metazoa; phylum Chordata; class Amphibia; order Anura; family Hylidae; genus Phyllomedusa; species Phyllomedusa bahiana. The sequence goes on from JAODAL010005608.1 coordinate 80,429, forward strand.
TTTTTTCTAGTAACTGGGTCCTTTTTAGCTGCAAAAACTCCACTTTTTCAGTATAAAAATTTTAGATAGGTGTTCATTTTAATTTTTTTTGATGGTTTTATATTTTTCCCCCTTGACTTAAATTAAAAATCCCGAAAACCCTTTTAGCAGCCAAAGGGTTTTTTTTGCCAAAAAAAATTCCTTTTATCGTAAGAAAAAATCCCGGGTTAAGTGTTTTTTGCTTTTTCACAAACCCTTAAATGTTCATTTTACGCAGCATCTACTTTAAAACTTAAAACGCAATTTTATATTCCCCAAAAGGTGAAATTGAAAAGGGGCAAAAAAAATTTCCATTTTTTATATCAAAAACATAACCGGGTTTGGTTTTTTTTTTTTACTTTTTTCGCATCCCGTACTGTTCATTGACCAGCATCTAGTAAATCTTAAAACAGGGAATTCTATATTTACCCCAGGGAATTGAAAGGTGCAAAAAATACCCTTTTTTAATTTAAAACATAACAGTTTCGTGTTTTTTTACTTTTGCGACCCCCTACTGTTCATTGACCGAGCATCTACGTAAATTTTTAAAAAAGCAATTCTAATTCACCACAGGTGAATTTAAAAGGGGCAAAAAAAACCATTTAATTTATCAAAAAATAAAAAAGTTTCGTGTTTTTTGAATTTTGGGGCACCCCGTTCTGTTTTATTGGACGCAGCATCTACGTAAATTTAAAACAGCAATTTATATTTACCACAGGTTTAAATTTTAAAGGTGCCCAAAAAAAACCCCTTTTTTTATAAACAAAACATAACGTTACGGTTTTATGACTTTTTCGCAAACCCCCTACTGGGTTTTTAAAATTTAGCGCATCTACGTAAATTTTTAAAAAAAAGCAAATTTTATATTCACCACAGGTGAATTTAAAGGGCAAAAAAAACCGTTTATTATATCAAAAAAAAAACAGTTTTCGTGTTTTTTTTTACTTTTTCGCAAGAAAATACTGTTCATTGACGCGGGACCCACGTAAATCCCTTTAAAAAAAGCAAATTTTTATATTCACCACAGGTGAATTGAAAGGGGGCAAAAATACCGTTTATTTATATCAAAAAATAAAAGTTACGTTGTTTTTTGGACTTTTGCGCACCAGCACTTTCATTGGACGCCAACAGCATTCTACGTAAATCTTAAAACAGCAATTCTATATTCACCACAGGTGAATTAAACAAGGTGCAAAAATTACGTTTATTATATCAAAACATTAAAACAGTTACGTGTTTTTGACTTTCTGCGCACCCCCAGCACTAGTTCATTGAACGCGAGCCCAGCATCTACGATAAATCTTAAAAATCAGCAATTTATATTCACACCAGTTTTTTGGAAATTGAAAGGTGCAAAAAAAAATACGTTTATTATATCAAAACATAAGTTACATGTTTTTTGACTTTTGCGCACCCAGCACTGTTCTTTGACGCAGCTCTACGGTAAATCTTTAAAAAACAGCAATTCTATAAATTCACCACAGGTGAATTGATAGGTATGCAAAAAATTTACCGTTTTTGATTTCAAAAAACATTAACGTTACGTGTTTTTTTTGACTCTTTTGCGCTCCCTGCATGTTCTTTGACGCAGCATCTACGGTAAATCTTTTATATACCAGCAATTCTATATTAAACCACAGGTTCGGATTGAAAAGGTTGCAATAAATACCGTTTATTATATCAAAAAACTTAACAAGTTACGTGTTTTTTGACTTTTGCGCACCAGCAGGTGCCGCTTCATTGACGGCTGCTTATACGTAAATCTTTAAAACAAGCAATTCTTATTTTTCACACAGGTGTATTGAATGGTTGCATAAAAAAATTCCGTTTATTTTATCTAAACAAGTTCAGGTTCGGGGGTGTTTTGGACTTTTGCGCACCCAGCATGTATCTTGAACGCATCAGCATCTACGTAAGATCTTTTAGAACAGCAATTCTTATATTCACACACAGGGTGTATTGAACCAATGGTGCTTAAAATTTACCGCTTTGATTATTATTCAATAAAAAATAACACGTTAGAGTTTTTTTTTATTTTGCGCACACCAGCACTGTTCCATAGACCGCTATGAATCTACGTAAATATCTAAAATCAGCAATATCTATATTCACCACAAAGCGGTGTATTGAAACGGGTGACATAAGATTAACCGTATTGTATTATATTCAAAATATAACAGTTACGTGTGTTTTTGACTTTTGCGCTCTCCCCCAGCACTGTTCTCGCATTGGGAAGCTTTATTAATTAATAAGCATCTTAGTAAATCTTTTAAACAAGCTTATCTATTATTCTTCACCACTGGTGAATTGGATAGGTGAAAAAAATAGGATTATTGATATCCAAAACAAAACAGTTACGTGGTTTTTGATTTTGCTGCACCTGCCATGTCCTTGATGCAGCATCTACAGTAACATCTTTAAAAACAAAGGCAATTATATATTCACCAGCAGGTGTATGAAAGGTGCATATTAAATACCGTTTATTTATATCAATAAACATATAAATCAGTTACGTGTTGTGTTTTTTTGACTTTTTGCGCACCCCAGCACTGTTCACCTGACGCTTGCTCTACGGGTATATCTTATAACATCTGCAATTCTTTTATTCACCACTGAGTGTATGAATCAGGTGCAAAAAATACCGTTTTATTATATCAAAACATTTCAAACAGTTACGCTAGGTGTTTTTGACCATTTTGCGCACCCATCACTGTTCTTTGACGCAGCATCTACGTAAATCTTTTTTAAAACAGAATTCTATATTCACCAACAGAGTGAATTGAAAGGTGCTATAAATTAACGTTTATTATATCAAATCATAACAGTTACGTGGTTGGGTTTTATTGACCTTTTGCACGCACCCAGCCCTCTGTTCATTGACCGCAAGCAATCCTTCAGTTGTAAATCTATTGAATTTTTTAAACAGCAATTTACACTCACCTGGCAAGACCTCGCTTTATCTATGGTATACACCGATTGTCTCTGTCAAATATAGTGAAAACGGGTTGCGACCCCTTTGCTATTGTGAACAGGAGAAAATGCTCTCAATTCTTGTGGCGGAACATGGATTCCATCAAACGGTGTTTGCAGACGATCGTCAATTTCAGGTTCCAAGGGGCCCTAAGAGTGCCGCAAGGAAAATTATTCCACCACACCATGACACCACCACCACCAGCCGCTGAAATACCGTTGATACAGGCAGGGATGGATACATGCTTTCATGTGATAGTTGACGCCAAATTCCTGACCCTTACTCCATCCGAAAACCAAACAATGTGTTTCAGCTACTTTTTAGTCAGAGCAGCTTCGATAATTCTACGTGACTCGATCTTTCCAGGCTACGTTTTCTCCAATCTTCCTTCTGTCCGATTTACGCTGAGCTGGGCATAAATTGGTAGCCTAGTTTCTGTTCTTAGACTATGAAAGGAGTTGGAATCACGGTAGTGGTCTTATGCTGCTGTTAGCCCATCTGCCTCAAATTCGCCACGTTTACTGTGCGTTCAGAGATTGCTTTTGGCCCTATCCTTGGGTTGTAACGGGGGGCTTTTTGAGCACTGTTGCCTTTCTATCAGCTCCGAAACAACAGTTTCTGCCCTTTCTCCTTTGTCTCTGGCTTCAAAAGGCATTTCCGCCCACAGGACTGCTGCTCCACTGGATGTTTTTTCTTTTTTCGGAACCATTCTCTGTAAACCCTAGTAGATGGGGGTCGCAGTGAAAATCCCAGGAGAATCTCGTCAGTTCTGAAATACTAGACCAGCCCTTCTCATGGCACCAACAACCATGCCCGTTCAAAGGCTCTCATATCACCTTTCTTCCCCATGACTGATGCCTGCGTTTTGAACTGCAGGAGATTGTCCTTGACCATGTCTACTTGGCTAAAATTTGCATGAGTTTGCCGTCCTTGTGATTGGCCTGATTAGAAATCTAGTGTTAACGAGCAGTTGGGACAGGTTTGTACCTAAATTAAAGTGGTCTACGGCTGTAGTGTATATTCACCACAGGGGGAATTGAAAGGTGCAAAAATTACCGTTTATTATATCAAAAACATAACAGGTTTTGTTGTTTTTTGACCTTTTGCAACGCAACCCTGCAATGTTCTTTGACGTATCTTCTAAGTATACATCTTTAATACAGCAATTTCCTATATTCCAACACAGGTGAATTGAAAGTGCAAAAATAAACTTCCGTTTATTTTATCAAAACATACGTTTCGTGATTTTTTTGACTTTTGCGCCCCTGAACTGTCATTGAAACGCTGCATCTACGGAAATCTTAATACACGCAATTCTATATTACACCAACACGTGTGAAGTTGAAGGTGCATAAAATTACCGGTTTATTTTATCATATACATAACTGTTTCGTGTTTTTTGACTTTTGGCACACCCCAGCACTGTTTAATTGACGCAGCATCTACGTCTAATCTTTTATTTAAAACAGCATTTCTCTTTTTCAACCTCAGGATGAATTGAAAGGTGCAAAAAATAACGTTTATTATATCAAAAACAATATACTGGTTTCGTTGATTTTTGACTTCTTGCGCACCCAGCACTGTTCATTGACGCCAGAATTCTACGTATAAATCTTAATACTGCAATTATCATATCAACCACAGAGTGAATTGATAGGTGCATAATAAATTTACCAGTTTAGTATTTTCTTTAAGTAACTGTTACGTAAGTTGTTTGACTTTTGCGCACCCAGCATGTTCAGGGACCGCAAGGCATCTAGGTTATTATTAAAATCAGGCAAATTTCTATATTTTCACCACCAGTTTGAACTGACAGGTGCAAAAAAATACAGTTTAATTTGATCAAAACTTATAAAACAGGTACAGTGGTTTTTTGACTTTTGCGAAACCCCGCACTGTGCTATTGACGGCACTGAATGAGACGTAATTCGGTTGTAATATAACCTGCATGTGTATATTAACCACAGTCGTGAATTGGAAAGGTGCAAAAAATTACCGTGTATTAGTTGATTCAATAATTACAGTTAAGTGGTTTTGGACTTTGCGCACCCAGCACTGTTCATTGTCGCCCAGCATCTACATTAAATCTTAAAAATCAGCTATTCTCATATTTCCCTAAAGGTATAATTGAAAGGTGCTAAAAAAAATTACAGTTTATTATAACCAAAACATAACAGATACGGTGTTTTTTGGACTTTTGAACCTGTCCAGATTTTGTTGTTAGACACCTTGACAGTTAATTTTGTTTTCCATCCATTTTTGTATTTGATTAGGGATGTGGTGAGATTGCTGTGATTTGCCGCTCTTGTATTAAGGGGTCTTTCCTAAAAACTCATTCCATTCCCTTTCTCACATAGTTTTATACTTTCTGAAACAATGGGAGCGAATTGAAGGTTGGGCGCGAGCAAAGAGAGGGGGTAGCACAAGTGGACGGTAGTGCGTACCGAGAGAAGGTGCTCATTCCTAGTGCTTGGTGGAGACATCACGCATGCCAGCGGTTTGTCAGTTGCAGGGGACCGTCAGGCCTGTCATCGCGGGGTTCTGGGCCACTGTGAATATAGTAAACGATTACATTCGTCCACAATCTGTCCGTCAGTTGGTTAATGCAACCTGCATTAGCTGTATTAAATCTCGTGATCGCCCACCAAGTCCCACCGGCCCCATAAATGTCGTCCATCAGATTCATTCAGCATATCACTGTTCCAATCATGATAGCTGACCACAATGTCTCTCACGTGTTCCCACATCTGTGGATAATCCATTTTATGAAGACCTCACTGTGGATCGAAAAAAATTCGCGTAGTTGGGCCGTCAGAAGGCATAGCTTTAAAAGATCATGAGGGCTCCAAAAAGGATGTTTTTCTCTTCTATGACACCCTCGTTAATGATGCCATCAGAGCATGAGGTGAAGGGGTAGCCGGTCAATCGGCAAAAAATCCGGAGCTGTCTGAACGCCTCTTGTCTGTTGCCCCTTGCTTGTAGCACGCAGACAAGCTTATGGATGCAGAAAAAAAGTCAGGAAAGACCAAAGTCACCTGTGTTTATGATGATGACGACCATTGCGGATCCATCCTGGTCTTTTCCGCTGTTTTTGGCTTGCGTATTTCGAGCTTAATCAGTAGCGACGGAGGAGGACGACTGGGTTAGATGTGCAAACGGGTCCCGGCCTACTAAAATGGAGGAACAAGTAAAATAAAAGAAAACCCGTACAGGCGGAGGGCAGATAGGTGAGACGGGTCGCGCAGATTGTCCGACAGGTTATGATTCGGGCCATGCTCACGTCTCGGTCAGCGCAATACCCGCCCTCGTCTTATGCCCTGTTCCATGTTCCAATATGGTTTCCTGGTAACCGTCGCAAGCTGGGGCCTATCTACTTGAGACAACTGGCCTGATTAGCTGTATTGCACCGCGTGAAAATTGTAATATGCCAAGAACCGGTATAAAGGTGCGTTAACACACCCATCCATAATGGTCTCTTAGGCAACTATGCAAGCGACTGCTGAGTTTTGAAATGGAGAAAACACTAGGCAAAAGACAATAGGCACATTGGGACCGATGGTCTCGGGCCTCCAACCACTGTCACACCATCTGTCTCAGCCTCCTCCTCTCGACACCACCTAGCGATATTCTCAGCTGCCCAATAGGCTCCTCAGTATGTATGCATCAAGGGATTCAGCATAACGTCAGCCCTCCACCGCCGGTTTCGGATAACCGCGAGTACACCAGCACAACCAGAGACACATTCCTACCCATTCTCCTTACGCCCCTGGTTTGACGACCTAGCAGTCTTACTGCTGGCCAGTCATAGCAAGCCATAGCTTCTGTCTTCAAGTTGATTGATGGATAAGCAGAGTTAGATAAGGTTAATAAAAACACTTTTAACCCAAAACCCATCCAAAGCCAAAAGCGTGATTGTCGGCCTATTTGCCGAGGCTTACTTGGACCTTGGAATAATGTTAGCCTTTCCTGTCCGCTGGTGGGGGCAACTGAAGGCGATGTTTCCCGCACCAACATATTGGACACTTGCCTTAATGCCCCCAATAATAAGACCAGATGCCCAAGGAGCAGGGCCGAGTTTTCGATTAGTTGCCATGAAAAAGTTCACTCGAATAAAATATTGGATTTAGTTCTTCCGCACCACAATTCCTCTGGCCAGCCAAGTGTCTATCTCTAAAATTTCAAGGCGCATTGTCTGAAATCTTGTGGCCCGGGTTGGGAGTATGGTGATATAAGTTATAGCCTTCACCAATGAAACTCTTAGAGTACGACAACTATAATTATTCGAGATTTCTAGATGGACCTAGGTAAAGCAACGGCCAAGGCCTCTTATCTCTGTGACAGCTCACTGGGGTTTCAGGTCGTCCTAGGCCTCTTATGTTATGATGGGTGATCCTGCGTGTCAAACACGACATAGCGGGTTTATTACCTTTTCAAGTACAGGACGCTTAGCGTTTGGTAAGCTAACGGACCACTAGCAACCGGACGCCGTGATCTCCATAAAAACCTTCTTACTAATGTTTGCCATGGTTCAACACTCTTATTTTTGGTTTGAAATTGTGAGTCTTTGCGTATATACTTACCAGGTTGTTCTTTGTATATTCTGCTATTGGCACCTGGCCGATCTTTTCTTTGCTTAGATTTCTGGTTTATGCTGCGCTCTAACTCCCGAATTGAGTCCCAAATATCCCTTGTCACTTGTGCACTTAATGTCTTGTCTTTTTTACTTAGAGAATTTTAACTTGCTTTAGTACTCAGTATATATAATTTCTACTAGATTTATGATGAGCAACTACCCACAGAGTCCTACTTGGAGTTTGGAGGTCTGGCCCTGTCTGTAAGTCGATTTTCATTAATAGTGCCTATCACAATAATACCATATCCCCTCATCTACATCCAATCCCCCATTTCATTCCTATAATTTCTATCAATTCTATTTCGCAACGCCCCCTTCCCGTACAGATAACGCCCACATAATCCGAATTATTATCTACATAAAGAAATACCCCACTCATTACCAATATCCCATACCATCCCCCAGACGTATCATCACGTCCTAGTTTTTTCCGATCTATAACATATCTCACCCCCCTATTGTACGCTACCGCAAATCCCCCCTAACATATTTTCTACTCTACTAAAAAAGTATTCTACAACCCTCACCATACCCAATATCTTCCATAACATCCATCAATCATTATATATTGGTTTCTGACACCTCATGCTTCGTCTGTGACGCCCCAGTTTTTACCCACCCACCGCTATATACCCAATAGATTTGGCCCTACTGAAGACCTAGATATGGTTTGCCCAGTACATTGCCATTAAAAATCCGCACACGTCCACACCATTATCCCATCCATATACACAGTCATATCATTTTATAACTCCCTAAGCCACCCCCCAGCAAGATACCCCCGCAATATACACCTATTATTCTGCCTACCAATAAATATCACACCCCTAGATTACCAATAATTATCACAGTCTAACAAGTCACACGCCTGGACGCTCACGTTAGCAAAATGTCGGTATATGAGGGGCGGTCTAGGGCTTACGCTCCCATGCCACATTCCTTATCTGTTCAATGACTCAGCTGGTGAGCTATTAAAGTTTAAAAACAACCTCATAACTCAGCCTCGCATGTCCCGATAACAACACCTCATGAATAAGCTCACAATCCACTCAAACCTAATACTAGATATATTGAATTGTATCATCCTTAATGGTATTCCAGTAAACTCAACCGTCAATATCCCAGTTGGACAAGAAGAATCCCTACTTTGTTACATATACTGATGAAGAGCTTGGACATTATTAGGGCTTGTTGCTTTGGGCACATATGGTACGCTGGTCGTTCACCGCTCTTTTACTGGGAATTACGAGGTGCAGTCATGAGGCGTTAAGAGGAGTCTCTTTGACTCATGGGTGAGTGGTGCCGGCTTGCTTTACAGAAATCGTGTCGGTGAGAGCATTAATCTATTGTAACAGAGACCAACAACCATGTGTTCAGACGACGAAAACCACGGCTCACAATCTGCAGCATCTAACTTAAAGCAGGGTCGGTCACATGTTCGTACTAGCAACCTTTAAGTTATATTCTTATTCGCGATGCCATGGGGGCATACTCAGCCCTGGACAACGGGCAAAACATCCTGTAACCACCGAAGTAACAAGTCGGAAGTGATGTATTTCCGTCGCCTCCTCAATAAAATCCAGTATAATAATACAACTGGCGCTTCGCGAACGCATCCTCATTAATTAGACGTGATGTCGACAGATATTCAGACTATACATAACTTTTCGGTGCGAAAGCACGCTATCAGGAGGTAACAATTATTATTCTTGCTTATGCCAGGTTGTATAAATGATTTGGTGCACCAAGACACCATAATGTAACTAAATACTCATTATACCCTCAAAAATACGTAGGAAATATAATAACACAAACTGCTCGTTAGTTCTATCTCCTAAAATCACACCCCCTCTCCCTCCGTCTCCACAAGAAGACTTCATTTATCCCCATTCTATCTTACCCACTTGATATACAACTAAAAACCTTACTCCTCTCTATTTTAAAACGCTAAAAACACTTTGTTGATTCCCCTCCATCCCCCCCTTAAGAAAACATACCCCAAACCAACATAAAATTAACCCTTTAAATTACTTTCCCTCAAAATATACCCTTCCCATACCCACATTACATCCAAAACTCAACCTCCCCACAAATTTACTAATCTAATTATAATCACAAACACATTCTCATTCCCCATCCCCCCCTCATCCAACTACATTACATTACTCCCCCAAAACCAACTATAAAAATCCCAAATTTCCTCTTCTCTAAACTATCTCCTTTCCCCTCTCCCACAAACTTACCCCATTACTCCATTCACCTTCCAAAAAATACCCCTCTTCCTAATATCAAACCTCACTTCTATAACTTCAGTCTTTCCCCACCCCCCCCCCCCCCCATTGAACAACCACTACACCCATCAAACCCCAAGTTACTTATAAAAAGCTAAAAAATTTAATCACCCTCTTCAAATATATACCCGCGCTCTCCTTTCCTCAGTGAAAGACAAAACCCCAAATACACCCCTCTGTCCATTACAGGCTACTAACTCCATATATAGTGTTAACCGAATAGAGAGACCACTACACTGATTCAAGACACACTTTTATTTCCCATCTCACGCCCTTTGTCCGCCCCCCCCCCCCCCAGATGTTACACCAGTTGAAAAGCTAAGTGTCAACAATAACAAATACTACCTTGGACTATTCACCAAATACCTGGTATTGTGAGGTCTATCTCCATTATTGCCCTTCTGTCCTCCAGTCACCTTTATGTATAAAATTAAAATCCTCAACATCTTCACTGAGTACAATGATATAGTCCCTACCCAGCTTTAACACAAATATCATCAGCTTTCCCCTCCAAAAAACCTCCCATTTAAATTAGATCAATATTATATTTCTCCAATGGACCATACTTCCCCCCCCCATTCCCACCTTCCAAAACCTCCTGACCTAACTCCTATATAAGCCTGCTCGTATAATGCCGTACTCAACACTAAATACAATTCATTCTATGTTACTCCACATCCCTCCTAACGATTTTCCACCCATTTGAACTTACAGCTACCTATACCCCACCAGAGACATATCTATCTCAATAAATAATTCCCCTTACATCCCCCTTACCCCTTAACCCTACTACACATTTCCCTAATATCACATCAATTTTCCATTCACTTGCTTACTCCGCACCCCATCCTGATTCATAATAAATAATTAATCAACCCCCACCTCATACTAAACCCCCCTTTACAACCTCATTGCATAACGTCCGCCCAGAAACCCTTAGAACACCACCGATAAGCCACCTGTATATTTGAATATGTCATAAGAAGACCTCGTTTACGGTGAATTTCCCCTTAAAATACCCGCACCAGCTCAGTATCAACCCTACTACGCCTAAAAATACTCCACACTTGAGCGTACCACAACCACGCACCTGAACGAGGATCTCACTTTTCTCCTCACGCTCCCCCTAGACAGTAATATCCCAAACAAAAATACCTTTACAATTATGGCACTCCCGAACCCTAGATTCTACCCCTCCTCTGAATTTCCTTGCTATTTAACCTCTCCATATTTTCATTTTTTCCGTTGTCTTTCCACCCTTTTTATTTGTGACTAGTGCAGTCATCCATATGATTTCGGTTTAAGTTTCAGTTTGCTACTAATCCTGCTCACTGCTTTATCTACCAAAGCCCTGTATATTATGATTTCTCGCTTCTCCCTTCCTGGTGTCCTGTTCATAATACCTTAATTCGCTATCCTGCCATTTCCCAGCATTTTTACACAGTACCTCTATATTTACATTTCCCCCATTCATCTTCCTACACAAATAACCGCATATCCGGCTTATATAGCTCTTCATTCCAGGTCAATGTCAGATACTCCCGCCCCCCACGGATTACGTAACAGTGCGCTCTGTGTAAAGTCAACCATCCCTAGTTAGCTCACACCGCTAGTACCCCTGGCATCGTACAGAACCCCCCCCCTAGAAGCCGATAACCCCAGAGCCGCCCCTAACCCCATTCCGCTCGCCTTTCTTCGACAATTACCACTTGCAAGAAGGAATGTGTACATTCACAATTGCTCCATCGCACTACCTACCCCCATATCATTGCTTTCTCGTCCCCCCCTCCCGATTTACCTAATTATCGCTCTCCACTGTATAACCACCACCCTCCCCCTTTCTTGGTTAACATCGATGCTTACCGACCGCTATAAATTAGATGCAGCGTCCCCGCCCCTAATAAGTTAATACCCTCCCCTCATTATTCCACCTTTATATTTGAACTCCTTTATACATTTAATAACCCCATCAACTCTCCCCTCTTCCCTCCTCCTCTTCATCCCAAAATACATTCCAAATCTTCCCGCTGCGAACATCATGACCCATCCGCTCATATAATCTATCCCCTTATCCTATTTATCTTGATTTCCCGGCTGACCCTCCTTCCCTCCACTTGTTTATCCCCCCTTACCTTCCCTCCAACATTCCCTTTGTTAAATTCAATCTACTCATCTCCCTCCTTCACCTATTCCAATTTTTCCTAATTTCTATACTGCCATACCCCCCATTATTAAATCATCTTCGTACAAATCCCTCCCCCATAAATTCATACCCCCATTACTATGATTAATCTGGAGAAGCTGTGTGTCCCATCGGGATCAACTCATCTAAGTCCTTATCGTGGAGCGAAGTATTTCATGTTCTTGCTGCTTGTCGGACTCCCTCCCTACCTCACACCTCAAGTTACCATCCCAATTACGATTGGCTATTTTTTTTAACCTATTCCTACTATATATTAGGTACTACTGACCCCCTGAGAATACATCTTATTCACATCTCTCCCCCCAAACCCTATCTCAACTTAATCCGCAGCCTTTTAGTACTTTTCTCTATTTAAGTCCTAACTCAGCCTCATGTTTACCAATAGAGTCATTATTGCAGTACATAATGCAAATAGGAAAATGATACATCTGATTGTAATCCTTTATCGACACTTCCATGTCCGACCAGTGTTTAACTACCTCCCCCAGTTTTCATGGATCGACCTTATTACTGTTTAATTGAGTTTACTTACACTGCCTCTCCATGTAACATGCCTTTTACCCCTATATCATGTCACTATGGTTCTTTTTGTGGAATTTAACGATTTCAGCCTGCTATGGGTCTGAGTCGCGAGTGGGCAGGAGACATACTGCTACTTGGGCTTATCGCATGTAGAAAAGGTGCCAGGTATCAGACTGGATGTGGCCTTATTTCATAACCACGAGACTAGCAGGAGCCTCTGATCTCACCCAGTCTGACTAGGTAGGTCAGTATGAGCTGGGCTTATGTCGGCCGGTAAACGCATCAGTAGGATATTATTGAGAGTAAGAATGTAGGCTGTCAAGTTTAACCCAGCAGACGACAGAACATGTATTCCTGAAGGTCACTGCAGCGAAGTGCATCTGAGTGTAAATGGAGGACAAGATATTGACAAATGAACAAGGCCGCTTGGACCTACATTGGATTGCACGATGGGGGCATGTCGATAAATGCCACCTCTCCCTAGTCGACAACTCTGTTACGCTTGCCTCTCCTCCCACCACTCCGCAAGTGGATGCTGCTAAGCGTTCGCTCAGGTTGGCCCTAAATTGGATCATACTCAGGTACAGGCTCAGGGAACCGGTCCCCCGGGAAAACTCCTCCCTCGCCCAAGGCGACCCGAAGAACCGCCCACTACAGAGTTAATCTATCCCCTGTGACAGCTTTTGCACCCAGTTTAAACGGACGCGACTGTTTGCTAAGTCCCGTACACTCGGCAGTTTGATGGGCAGCTCGCATTCGGGGTCCTAAATCTTAGTTGTTTCCAGGGATATTATTCGACGCGTCGTGTACTCATCCTACTCCTCCCTGGGCACCCTCCCTCACATTAATCTCCACCCCCCCCCCTCCCCCACCCCAACTCCTCCCCTCCATCGAGACACTTCCATACATTACAGGCTAAATACCTTTTCCCAAAATCTTCAATCTCCCCCCATCATGAATAATCCATTCAAAACAAGTCTATACCTATTTTGATTGCCCATTATGTCACTTAATTCCTAATCCGGAAAATGTCCATTATCAGGCGCTCACTTCTTGCATCCTCTCAAGCGCCTATTCGATCCCGTGCTCTTTTCCAAACAAAGTGGTAACCTGTCCCTCCTCTTTTCATCCAATTCATCCCTTATACCATAATACCACCTCGGCATCTAATTATATTACCTTTCTGACTTCTTTGCTAACTGAGATTACTCAATCCCATTCCAGCAATGTGCGCTACTATCATGCTATATATAGCTTCCCCTTAGGATCACCAATCACATTTTCTAATAACCACCCATTCATCCTCCATTTCCCCACCATTAGAGCCTCCATCAGCTGCTTCTTCCCTTACTTTTTCTCCTAAAGATACCAATGCGGTGCACGGACTACCGTCTGCAGATTTCCTCACACACCTTGAATGTGTTCGTGAATGTGTCTCTCGGATCCCCCAATTCTCCAGACTTTGTTACTGTGGGTATCTGCACTAATATGGGAATCGATATGCGCACTCTATTGTTTAATAATTAATTATACCCAGATTTTATTGATTGCACTGGCTTTTATCGCCTTTTATTCTATCCCAACATCTGCTAATTTTCCCCGTTAATGGAAAATACCCCCCCCCCAACCCTGTGACATTTCTTTATTTACCCTTTAAACACTAATCCCCTCCTCAGGTGTTTTTAGTCTCACTAGACCCTCTTAATTGTGTCTACGCCATCGTCTTGCACTGCTATCTTTAGTTATCCACCCTGTCGCCCATATAAATCTTCTTATGTTATTCATCAACACAACATGACATAAATATCTCATCACCCTCCCCCTTTTTTTTTTTTTTATGACCTTCGCCTTCCATGAGATCACTATTTCCTTTCCTTAAGCACAATCACCTGCACACTCTCTCAACGGAAGAGAGTCATCCTAATCATTTTAACCCACCCCCCTCCATGTATCTTTCCTATTACTTATTACGTTCACCCCCTTACTGTCCTGTATATTTAACCTCTCCAAGTTACTTATCTCCCTATATTGCTCATACCATCAATACACCTCTCCTACCCCCCCTATACCTCACCACAAAAAGACCCATAATTAATGACCTCTCTCTCATTATCATCACTGTCCCTAACTTTCATCCTTTAACTCCACTATATTCACCATCTTAACCCTTTCTACTGCAGAAACCTTTTTCCTACCTCCTAAATACTCGCCTCTATACAACTCCCATCATTCCTCTAAAAAACCCTCTAACACCCATTAATTCATCGCTTCTCTGTTATCCAACTCTCATGTTATATTATAACCCCTCCTATCCAACAAACATAGCTAAAAATTTCTTATGCAACCCGTAGTAAATTACTATCCCTCCATCCTCAAAACCTAAATTCTCTCTAATGAAACTTCGTCATCTTCAACCCCCTCTCCACCTATCATCCCCCGTCTATATGTCACTAACACTAATAACCAATTAATTCACACACCCATACTTATTATTTACTTCCCTCTGTAACCATAACCTCAATCCCCCTATGTTCCACTGCTATCATCCAACACCTCTTCCTTCATCTTACATATCTTTCCGTTCCTTACAAACTACCCTCCCATCATAATTGTCCACATTACACTTTTTCTTCTGTCTTTCTCCCTCTATTTTTCCCCCAGAACCCTATATCCCCCCTTTTCCCTTCTGGCCTTCCAAACCTTCCCCCCCCCCCTATCCCAATCTCCCCAACCTTCAAATTAAATTCTTACACTTAACATATAAACCCATACATTATCCTCCCTTTTCATCACTCATTCCTTATGTACTTATATCCTTACTACCCCCATTACTTCCATTCTCTCCTTTACTTCCTATACAATTAATTAATTATTACAATTTTCGTTTATTCTTATATCCCCTTTTTCTCAAATCATCATCAATTGTCTCTCCCCTTTATCTGTCCTAAAAATGTCTTCTTATTCTCTCTCCCATTATTTCTATTCCCTAGTTAATTCACGCTCTGTCAGTTCATTATATCCTAAATAATTTCGCTAAAATACCAAAACCACATCCAATTCTCATATCACAGTCTAATTAGTATTATTAACCCCCACCTCAACAATGCACCATCACTATAATCTAAACTTCGCCCCATACCTCACATCATCTTTGTATGTCACTCCACCTCTTAATATCTCGCTTTCCTTAATCTCTAATATTAAAAACTCTATTCACTTTTCTTTATAATATCACCAATCACTCTTTCCACACCTTCAACACCTTCTCCTTCTCACCCATAAAATCATTTCTTTACACTATTCTGACCCCTATAAACCAATCTATCTCTCTCACTCTCTCCTACTCTAAATCTCCCCTCCAATTCAACCCATACCTACCACACACACCCCTTATCACTTATATATTCAAATCACCTTATCTATTTTCACATCCCTCATAGATCCCTTCCGATAATTCCACCTGTTTGCTACAAACTAAAATCCTGCACATCATTTCAAAAAAAAGATATACCTCTACTCGAAAAACCCACACCACCCCCACTCCCCATTACCATCCCACCCCCAAACCATCCCCCCCTCCCAGCCATACCACCCCCCCCCTCATCACCCTCCAGATTATCATCCCACTCATCTTATCTCCATTACCTACCCTCCTTTCCCTATCCTCCCTATATAATACTCCACCCACTACCTAGTTTCTCTTACCCCCCTCCCTACGCATATATTCCCCAGATAAATACCCCCTCCCCCAGTAACATATAAAACCCCCCCCACTCATAACAAAACAATCATAATCCTCACCACCCCCCCCTACCATCCCCTACCCCCAATAATATATATACCAAACCTAATATCTATTTACCCCCCCCCTTATTCATCCTACTATATACTCTATACTATATACTATTTAATACACTTCCTATAGCTATATAATCATACCCCATATCTACTCCCCCAAACCCCCTATTCTCCCCCTATATATAACCCCACCACATCAACCAAATACCACCATAAATAGACCCACCCACCCAACAACCTCCAAACCCCCTCAAAACACCACACCACCCCCAAAACACTACCCCACAACATTAGACAAACACACACACAACCCCACCAAAACAATAATCAACAAAAACACAACAACCATCAACCACCCAAACCACCAAACATACCCCCACCTACCACAAACACAACACCCAAACAACACCCACTACAAAACCAACACCAACACCACAACCAAACCCCCACCCCCCCCCCCCACACCACCCACCCACCACCCACCCCCCCCTCAACCAACAACCCCCACCGCCCCCCCCCCGCCAGCCCCCCCCCCATCCCCCTCCCCCACCCCCAATCCACCCCACCCCCAAACCACCAACCCACACCCACCAACAACACCCACACCCACAAATCCCCCCACTAACCCCAACAATCTACCCACCCACCCCCTCCCCCCTCAAACAACCCCATACCCAACCCAACAACCCCCACCCACACCAACAACCCCACCCCCCCAACACACAACCACACCCCAACCCCCCACCACCCAACCCACAACCCCACCCCCCCCCAAAACACGCCCAACCCACCCCACCCCCAACCCGCCCCAACCCCCACCCACCCCCACCCCCCCCCCACACCCCCCCCCCACCCACAATCACACCACACCCGCAAACCAACCACCCACACAGACCAACCCCCCCCAACAACCACACACCCCCCAAACACCCACACCCACCCACCTCCCCACCACCCCCACAAACCCCCCTCCCCACCAACCACACCCACCCCCCCACACCACCCCCCCCCAACCCCCACACCCCACCCCCCCCCCCACCACCCCCAACCAAACCCACCCCACAAACCCCCCCCAAACACACCCACCCCCCCCCCAACAGACCCCCCCCTAAAACCACACCCCCCTCCAAACACCCCACACCCACCCCCCCACCCACCCACCAACCTCCAAACCACCACCCCCCCAAAACAACACACCCCCCCCCCCACCACCACCCCCCAACAAACCCACCCACCCCAAAATCCCCACCCCCACTCCCCCCAACAAAACCCCCCCCCTCAACCAACCCCACCCCCCACCTACACACACAAACACCACCCTCCCCCCACACCCCCAAGACACAAAAAAAACACCCTTCACCCACCAGACCCCCACATACACACCAAAACATAACAATTCCCCCCCAACAAACCCCACCCAAAACCAGAAACCCACCATCAAAACACCTAACCCCCTACAAACACCACAAACCGCACCCCCCCCACAAAACTCAACCACCCTCACCAACCACAAACCCATCAAACCATACAACCCAACACACAAAAACACACCAAATCAAAACCAACCCATCACAAACCTCACCACAAAACATCTCCCATCTCAACACACACCCCCCCACCCACACACAACCCAAACACCAGAAACCAAACCCATCACAACCCACCCCAAACATACAATCCCCCCCCCCCTCCTATCAACTACCACAATCCCCCCCACTAAAACATAACCAACCATCCCTCCCCACTACCACAAACACCATCAACCACCCCCAACAACAATCCCCCATTTAACACACAACCCAGACCTCACAACTAACATCCATCACCTTCCCACAATACACCCCAACACCCCCCAACCCAATACAATCTTCCCCCCACACTTCTACAACCTCTCTTACCCCCCCATCCTCTATCTACTTACTTTCCCTCCTCCTCCTCTCAACTTACACACCTCCATTTCCCCCCTCCCCCCCCCTATATTCTACCTCATTTCTCCTCATTCATCTTCCTATTATCCACATCCTCTAAATTCTTTATTTCCCCCCTAAACTACCTCTAATTCCCCCTCAAATCCTCTTATTCTTATGTGAGGTATCCGTGGGTGCTGTGGAGGCATGTTTGGCGTCATGATGATAATGTTCGGTACTACGTATGTGGGCGCTTTTTCTGTATAGGGGTGAGAAGGGGGTTTTAGGAGGGGGGGGGGGTTTTGGTATTTTGGACGTTGTAGCTTCGACTCGGGGGGTGGGATGCGAAGGGGGTGACATATATGGTGATGGGGGTGCGCGTGGTTGTGGTAGTTAGGGGGTCTGTGTAATTTTGACGCAGCATTGGGGGTGATTTGTGTCTGTATCTCTTCGGGTTAAGGGATGGCATGTTTTTGGATTCTCTAGGTTGAGTATCTTTCTTTAACGTATCTCCAGTATTTTCCGCTTACTTTCTATCTGTTTTTGCATAAAATCGACGTTTTGGATGTGTCTAATCTGTTGCTATGTACCTGATCTTATTGAATATAATCAGCATTAAAACGAATCAGGGACCTTTTTTGGAACTATGAAACAATGGACTTCTAAGTGGCCCGTATTTTTCTCCTCTACACTAATTTTTTTAATAGTGGCTTTATTATTCTCAACCTTTCCAGAGGAGGTAAATATTGATAATTTTTTGGGGTCATGTTGCTGTTGCAGTTAACTGCTGAATTTTATGTATGGTTCAATTTTTGGAAACTAATGTGAAATGGTTGGCCTTTCTTAAGTCGGCTTATTTCATCCCTCCACAATTTTTAATTGTGGATCGAGGACTGCTAGTCTCATATTTTACTCAATTTTTTTTCGGGGTCATTTGTAGACTTGGGTGGAAGTTCCGGCAATTATCAATGGCGTCCTTTGTAATCAGCAAATGTAGGCTATCTAATGGGGCATTCTCACTGTTCCACAATTTTTATATAAAATCTGTCGGTTCTGATTGACAAGTCCTCATTTCTTTAATATTTTTACTTGGGTCAGGTTGCTGCTTATTGTAATGACAGCAAATTACTACTGGCGTCTTCACTGCTCGCTATGATATATTAAAGTATGTTAGTTAATTCTACAGTACATTTCGTGACTTACTACCTTGCAAATTGTTAAAACCTTAGTGGCTTCTAGGGTCTTATTCCCGCTTTTTTCGTTTTTATTGGAGGGGCATTTTTGCTGCCTGTGACTTTGCAGCTTTTACTACAGGATCTCCTAAAATTACTAAATCTTTATCGTACCCGTGGTAGATATCTGTCACTTAGTTGTGCTTCTTCAATTGTTCCCACAAAAGTAGGCTCTAAATGGGTATGAAGATGCTTCTTTATCCTTTGAATACTTTTTAGGTTAGTAGGGAATTTTTTGCTGTGATCATGCTGCTTATTAATCTATACTTGTGGTGCTCCTTTATTCTTTAAAATCGCTTTGTTTACTAACAGACTTTGTTCGTCACAAATTAGTTCAGTTGTTGGCTCCCAATGGGGAGGTGGTGTCTCATAATATTATCTACAATTTTTGTACAGAACATTCCCACCCGGATATCAGGTCTCCTCCTTATAGGTACACCATATCCCGATTGTCTTACACATCCTCTTATTTTTGTCCGCCCTCCCCCCCCCCCCCCTCTTACCTTCACCTCTGCCATTGGACAACCCAACCACTCATCTCGCCCACCAAAAAAATCCCCTCCCCGCTTGTTTTTGCAAGATTCTTTAACATAGCTATCAATCCTGTATTGAGGAATCCATTTAATACAATGAACAAAAAGAGAAACAAAGACATGGTGGGGATTTCCATCCTATTTTAAAAAATGTGTTTTTTAGAATTAATGTACTGAAAAAAACTTGCATGGTACAAATAGCTGTTAAAAAAAATGCCTCTGAATTGTACACGGGACGGTACAGGAAAACTTGACAGATGTTAGGTTTATTCAGAGGAACATGGTGTATCGGAGCACGGACAGGGAACAAAGTAAGCAGATTGAGGACCATTTCCTCCAGCACTGTGGTAAAATGAGAAAAACGGACATTTGCCAAAGATTAAAGGGCCACCTGGGATTTGTAATAAGGAGCTGTTTAATGACACCAGTATTTCAATGAAGCTCAATTGGTCTCACTACCTTCGGTATGGTGCAAGCTCGCTCTTATCCCAAGGTAAGCTGACTGTGTAACCAGAGGAAGGCTTGGATGTTAGCACCACTATCCACTTCATGCACTTTGCTTCTTAGTTGTTTCAGTTGCTAGTCGGTCCATCAGGGCTATTTTAATCACTGGCGTATGTTAAAAGATGGACGGGGACGCTAGCCTGGGCTTTCACCGTCACCATACGGTAACTCCTCGGCCACCTTGGTTCATGCTGTGGCCAGAGACAGGTATAGTCAAATGTCCAGTGAAACTAATAATGGTGGTTGAAAGACTCCTATTGTCGGCACTTTTGTAAAATGGGAGGGGTTTCGATTGCAGGTTTTGGGGCTCATGTCTTGGGGCCCCAGTGACAGTTTTAGTTCAATGTGTACTGTGAAACTAAATAATGGGTGGTTGAGAAATGACTCCTTTTTCCTTCTCTGGCATCTTTTTAAATGTGGGGTTTCATGCCTGGTTTGGGGCTCATGCTTTGTGGACCTAGGACAGGTATTAGTCACCAAGAGTCCACGTGAACATACATAAAATGGTGGTTGATACGACTCCTTTTTTTCTGGCACTTTTTCAAATGTGCGGGGTCATGCAGGCTTGGGGCTCATGCTGTGGCCCCGCCAGGACTGTATGTAGTCAATTGTCCTAGTTCACCTAAAAATTTGGTGGTTGGAAGACTTCTTTTTCCGGCACGTTATTTAAACTGTTGGGGTTCATTGCAGGTTTGGGGCTCATGCTGTGGCCCATGGACAGTATAGTCAATGTCCAGTGAAACTTAAAATGGTTGTTGGAACAGACTCCTTCTTTTCCCGCACTTTTTAAATGTGGGGTATGCAGTGTTTGGGCTCATGCTGTGGGTCCCAGGACAGGTCTATAGTCATATGTCCAGTGAAAACTAAAATGGTCGGTTGAAAGACTCCTTTTTCCGTGGCACTTTTTAAAATTTGGGGGTTCATGGCTGGTTTGGGGCTCATTGCGTGGCCCTGGATAGGTGCATATAGTCAATTGTCACAGTTCAACTAAAATGGTGGTTGGAAAGTTACCTCCTGTTTCCGGCACTTTTTAAATGTGGTGGGTCATGCAGGTTTGGAGGCTCATGCTGTGGCCCAGGAAGGTATTAGTCAAATGTCCAGGTGAAACTAATAATGGTGGTTGAAAAGATCCTTTATTCCGGAACTTTATAAAATGTGGGGGTCATGTTCTAGGTGTTTGGGGTCTCAAGCTGTGGCATCAGGACAGGTATAGTCAAGTCCAGGGAGTCGAAATAAGAATGGTTGGTTGATAGACTCCTTTTTTTTCCACGGCACTTTTATAATGTGGGGTGTCATGAGGCTGGGGCTAATGCTGTAGGCCAAGTACAGTTATAGTCAATGTCCCAGTTCAAGACTAAAATTGGTGGTTGAAAGACTTATTTTCCCCACGTATTTTAAATGTGGGTGGCTCATTGCTGGTGTGTGGGCTTCATGCGCAGTGGCCCAGGACAGGCTCATTATTACGTAAATGTACAGTGAAAACTAGAAATGGGTGGTGGATAAGACTCTCTTTTTTCCGGTCATCTTTTTATAAATGTGAGGGTCATGGAAGGTTTTGGGGCTCATGCTGTGGCCAGGACAGGTATAGTCGCAATGTCAAGTGAGAAATAATAATGGTGGTTAAGTAAGGGACTCTTTTTTCCTAGGCAGACTTTTTAATATGTGGGGGTTCATGGCAGGTTTTTGGGGCTCATGATGTGGCCCAGAGGAATGGTATTAGTCAAATGTCCTAGTGAAACTACAAAAATGGTGTAGTTTGAATGACTCCTTTTTCGAGCATTTTTAAATGATGGGATAGGTCCATTGCAGGTCTTGGGGTCATGCGGTGGCCAGGACAGGTATAGTCAATGTCAAGTATCAACGAAATTGGTGGTTGTGAATAGTCCGACCTCACCTTTTTCCGGCACCTTTTTTAAATGTGGGGGGTCTGCAGGGTTTTGGGGCTCATGCTGTGGCCCTACGTGACAGGTATAGGTCAACTGTTCCAGTGAAACTAAAATGGTGGTTTTGAAAGACTCCTTTTTCCGGGCACTTTTTTAAATTTGTGGGGGTCCATGCAAGGTTTTGGGGGCTCATGCTGTGCGCCTCAGGATAGGTTTATAGGTCAATGTCCAGTTTCAACTGTAAAATGGTGGTATGAGAAAAGACTCCTTTTCGCTTAATAAAGGCACCTTTTTAAAATGTGGGGGTTCATGCAGGTTTTGGGGCTGTCACAATGCTGTGGCTTGGACTAGGTATAGTCAATGTCTCAGTGAACACTAATATGGTGGTCTGAAGGACTCCCATTTTTCAGGCACTTTTTAAGTGTGGGGGTCATGCTGGTTTGGGGCTCTGCTGTTGGCCGCCAGGACAGGTATAGTCAATGTGTACTAGTGAATCTAAATGGTGGTTTGAAAGACTCCTTTTTCCGGCACTTTTTAAATGTAGGGGGTCATGCAGGTTTGGGGCCTCAATGCTGGCGCGCCCAGGACCCGGTATATGTCTCAATGTCCTAGTGAAAAACTTAAAATGGTTGGTTGGGAATGACTCACTTTTTCCGAACACTTTTTATAGGTGGGGGTCAGCAGGTTTGGGGCTCATGCCGTTGTGGCCCTGGGAACAGGCTATAGCGTCAATTGTCCAGTGTAAAAAACTAAAATGGTGGTTGAAAGGACTCCTTTTTTTTCCGGCACTATTATAATGTGGGGGTTTCATGGCAGGTTTGGGGGCTCATTGCTGTGGCCCAAGGACTGGTATCAGTCAATGTCCTGTGATACTAAAATGGTGGTTGTAAAAGACTCCGTTTTCCGGCTCTTTTGAAATGTGGGGGGTCATGCAGGTTTGCTGGGGGTCTTGCTTGTGGCCCCAGGACATCGGTATAGTGAATGTCCAGTGAAAATAACTAAAATGGTTGTGGTTGAAGGACTCCTTTTTTCTCTAGCCCGTGATACTCTTTTTAAAATGTGGGAGGGGGTTCATGCAGGTGTTTGATGGCGGCTCATTGCTGTGGGCAGGGACAGGTATAGTCAATGTCCAGCTTCACCTAAAAATGGGGGTTGCAAAGACTCTTTTTCAATCTGTGCACATTTTTAAATGTGGGGGGTCATGCAGGTTTGGGGCTCATGCTGTGGCCCAGGGACCAGTACTAGTCAATGTACCAGTGAAAACTAAAAATGGTGGTGTGAGAAAAGACTCCTCCCATTTTTCCGGCACTTTTTTAAATGTGGGGGTTCTAATGCGCGGTTTGCGGGTCATGCCTGTGGCACCAGGACAGGTATAGTCAAGTCCAGTGATAACTAAAATGGTTGGTTAGAAAGGGATGCTCCTTTTTTTCGCACTTTTTAAAATTGTGGGGGTCATGCATGGTTTTGGGGTCTCATGCTGCGTTCCAGGCAGTTGTGTTATTCATATTGGACCAGTTCATAGTAAACCCATGATTCGGTTCAAATCCGACTGCCATGAGTCTCGAGCACTTTTTAATGTTTGCTGGGTGTGCAAGGTTTATTGGGTCAGGCTTGTCGGTTACATGACTCAGGGATCAGTAAATGGTCTGTGACTTTTTTTTATGTGACCTTTTATAAACTTAAGTGTGTTGCTAAGATGTAGCACGTATCCCGCTATTCGATGTTGTGGATGTTAATTTCTCCTGACTTCTTCCAGCCTCTGTTTGGGTGTAATTAATGAAGGTTGTTGTTGCTCTCCCATAGACTTTATGTGTTCATCGCGCATAATCGATGCTCACTATTCGAAAACCTTATCGATAGCGGCTGTACTATACGGCTCTTATACGATCTGAATCTCGATAGCCAACGCAATATCGCTCAACACTAGTCAGGAGCTTTACTGGCATACACAATAAATGTACACAATAAACTTGGTGTATACCTAACCTAAACTTGGTATAATAGTACTCAAATCAATTTGAGAGTAACTTTGCTATTTATACTTTAATCCTAGCTTGGATTGTGGCTTTCCTCGCCTTTTTATCCTTAGTGATCCCTCTGAGGTCTTTCAACTCCAGAACCCATCCCACACTGTCTCCCAACTCCGACTTCCCCACAGACTTCAGTCCCCTACTCTCTGAATTTCCCTTAGCTCTCCAGTGTGTTAGTTGGTGGCCGTCTTAGCAATTCTTAGTCTCTCGAACAAGGTCGTCTACTATTTTAAGCCAGACTGAAAGGTAGCCACTAATTTCATGAGTGTGATTTTCCTGTACAGACCCTTGCGGCGCAACACCTCACTCTCGTTGACACATGACAATCACCTGGGCAATCAACTTCTAGGTGTCATTAACTAACTCACGACCACGGTGCTCTCACTGTATGCAAACCAGTGTAGGTTAAAGATTGCCCACAGGGTGAACGCACGTGAAATTGTTCGGGGTACTGGTGCTGTCTAGGCTGAAAGAAAGGGTTCCTTGGGCATAGCAAACTGTGGGCCCTTTTCAGTGTATAAACGGGCACGACGGAATGAGAGCAGAACGTTATTCGTAATGGTCTGTATGACGCGTGTGTGCAGTATGTACAACAGCTATACGAGTGGGGCAGACCCCAAGTATCAACTGAATGGTGTGTTCTGGGCCCAAACGAAGTCAGCTCTATCTGAGTGGGCCTCACACCCTACTTCTGACCACCTGCATTAGAGGGTGGACCTCACAAGCCTCTGGGAAAACATCATGTAAAACTCAATTTTGCAGCACCAATATCCAGTTCAACACAAAATTGGTTTACCATAACTTCAGTAATAGCAGTTTACACGTGAAAGCTGAGATGAGGAGAAGCATAACTCGCCGATAGTCGGCAAAAACCTCTGGCACTGATCCCCCAAAGAATTGCCACTCCATGTTTTAAAGCACGAACATTCCCAAATATTGCTTCTCATCACCAGTGGCATCAGTCGACAGTTGGTTCGCCTCCCAATTGCATTTGACTAATGTATGGCTAGCTACATAGAGAATTTGGTATTTTCTCTCACTCTGCGTAATGTCAGACAAAAAAATAGTGACCACTCTGCTATATCATAACATAAGTTACATGAAAAAATCCTAAGAAGACAAACTCACCACATTTTACTTACTCGACAAAATAAGCCATATGCCATTCAACCAATACAGTATTGGCCAAAAGTTGTTGTAGAATGATACACTATGTTAATTCTTTATCAACAAGCTCTACTGATCAGGTTTTATAATGGCAATTTGCATTCTACTCTAGAATTGTAATATAAAAGAGTGATCAGCATCTTAACACGCAATTATTTGCGCAAAGAGTCAAATAGTTGCCGTAGAGAAAAATAGATAAACTATTTCCACCAAAAAAACACATTTGTCCTAGACGTGACCTCTTTGCAGGCCCTGCCTTAAAAGGACCCAAGCTATACATAACGTTACAGTCGGCATTTAGCAGCCACTCTAACACAGGTGTTGACGGTGTTGTTGTTGAGGACAGGGCCCCTGGAGCTGCTATCAGAACTCTGTCTTGTTCTAAGTAAGAATCCACACTGGGACACTTTAGAAAAGGAGGGTGGTGCTTAGGCATCATTGTTTCTCTGTTAACCATGGTTATCCTCTAATAGAATAAACTCGGCAGTCATCTTGCACTGCACAAAACTAACTGGGCTAATCAGGGACAGAGTATCGCAGTCTAGAAACAAGATTGCACTCCTCAGTCATCCTAATATTAGCCATGCGGATCCATCAAGGATATTCAAGGAGAGACGAGGATTCCCATTGTTGCCATATGTAGGCTCAAGGGCAGCGCCCAGTAGTATAAAAGGACCTCAGCAAGAGCCCAGGACCGTCTATTAAAAGTGTTTCAGCCTTGGAATCGGGCTACCGCAGTGCAGAGCTTGTCTCAGGAATGGCAGCAGGGCCTGGTCGTGAAGAGAGCCATCTGGCTGTGGATCTCTGTGAGGCGGAGGGCTACTCATGGATGCAAAGGCCCTTGGTTGCTCACATGCGAGGGCAGTAAAGAGATGAACGACTTCTCTCCAGACTAGAAAAAAAAATATGGGCCAAGACTGTTATTTCTGCCAAAAGGTACAGGGAGTGACTGCCTGAGGAACATCGGGGTAAAGTCATTTTCTCGAGATTGGAATCCCCTTTTTCTACCGCAATGTTTTGCGAACATTCTGGGAAACCGCTTGTTCGGAGAACGACCCTTGGTGAGCGATTTACATCCAGGATTGTTCTCATGCCAACTGTATACAGCATCAGAAAACTCATCTTCCATCGCATGATGTGGGGTTGCTTCTCCAGTCCAAGGGAATCGGTACTCTAAACAGTCTTGCCTGCTAAAAAAAACACATCCATGAATAAAGGAATGGCTACCAAATTGCGCTCATAGAGTGGCACAACGCTTCATCCCATTCAACCGTTCTCAAGAGCAGTTTGAGTGATCAACAATACCTCTTTTCTCAGCTGGATGGCAGCTACCTTGCATAATAGCAAAGGTGATTAACTAAATTCGGCTCATCGTGGAACAAATACATAGAGATTTTGGGGTCCATGGTATCCTGAAAACTGTCGCCTCAAATCTTATATCCGCATTGAGGATCACTTATGGGTCAATCATCAAGGAAGCGCGGTTTGGACTAAACAAAAAACGCAACACAATTTGTGACAATATGCAAGCATTGATTGAGAGCAAGAGAATGGACTCGACTTTCGCTGTCAGGATTTGGTCCCAGTAGTTGTACAGTGAAGGAGATTGCCTGTGAGATTGCCATGTGTCCTGAAGAAGAGAGGGGTCAACACTGCAAATATTGGACATGCTGCATGTTCATTCTAACTGTCAAGAACTACAAAAGCTTTTGATTGATATTATTTAAATATGGATTATTAGCACTTGTATTTCGCTGGTTTGGTGATAAAAACATCTGAAAAAACACTACATAATAAAACAACTCAGAGGGCAAACAGATCATGATAGAAAATCACAATATAATCATATTGTGTCATTCTCAAAACTTTTGCCCATGCCTGACTTTAACACTAATATGCATGCTACAAGTCAGTTTGTGATCTGAGGACTAAGTTGTGTATTGCAAAAAAAATATTTGTATTGCAGGGCAGGAAGTTTTAGTGGTAGTTTTACACATAATGTATTTCTAAGGCATTGTGTCAGTATGTTCCTTGAGATCCATTACTATTTTATGATGAATACAATTAATAGCAAGATTAACAGTGCCCTCTAGTGTACCATGATGTAACTGCAATATGTTCAAGTGTTGCAGAATTCTGTAATAAGATATATGCCAGAGGTCCCAAACATATAGCTGTGGGCCGCATGTGGCCCCTGAGACTGTCATCTGTGGTCTCTTAATGACGTAACTCTGGAGCGCTGTGGGTCCGATCGGAGGCGTCGTTTTCCTGCGCTGCTGGGTCATTGGTGATAGGCGAGTATGGAGAATTTTTTTTAACCCCTTTCTGGGACTGTTAGTGGACGTACCGGGGGTGGCATTGTTACGTTTGAGGCAATCAGCAAGATCTGTAGTCCATGGGCAGCTTGGTTTTGGGATAAGATAAGCTGGGCACCTGCTAAATGATCGAAGAGCAACAGTCTGTCACGGACAGCTGCAATACCTCGTGCTTCTTAAAGCGCCCGAGGGATAGGATTAGGTGTTCCTTTCCTGGTACTTAACCCCCTCAGATGGCGCATCGAGTTCTATAGCAACGCAGAGATGGGGCTCATCAGCACCCCACTTCTTAATACATTTGTCACACCTTACTTTAGCATTCATTTGTGTTAGACTTGGTTTTACACTTCTGCACTTGTGTTTTGTAACTGTCAACCAGGGTCTTGCCCATCAGTCATCTATAGTAACATTTTTTCAGGGCCCATAGAGACCAAATTCATATGGGGGCCCCACCCTTTACTAGTTCATTTTTTTCTAATCATTTTTTTTTATATTAGGGTCCCTGACCTAGGAGTTACTGCCCATACTGCCTTTTGGCACCCCTTGCATGTCAATTCGCATCATCTTACCTCATTTCGGCCCACTCGCCGCCTCCCTGGCACCCACCCCCTAAGCCTCTCCCTCCATTTGTATGTGATGCGAGATGCAGCATCAACCAATTTATTATCAGTTTCTGAAGGGCATTTATATGTAGTACGATCGAAGACATATGCTATATTAACCTTCCTTGCATTCATCGTAACAGTGGTCTTGACTCCGCCATCAATATTGATGTCAGTTAAGCTAAGCACCTCTCAGTCATAGGCCTTGGAATTTGTACTCTTGGATGCGTTAGTGTGGACCCGGTTGGCTCATCCTAAATTTGTTGATACATTTACACTTTGTTGCTTTAGTCGACACTACATTGTATATATCAGTACAATGTAAAATTTGCCATGCACTCTCTTAGTTAAAAATTTCTAGACAGACTGTATGACTTCAAAATCATACCACAACTGAGGTAAGGTAAATAATATACAAAAAGTAGTTTGAATTATGTCTTGGTAGTTTTTCTGTTTTTTCAGCACAAATAGGAAAATTAATATTAAAATCGAGAATTATCCATAAGGTAAACAATATTTAGATTTTATTTTTAGCCTTAAAGGAGTGTTCCGGGATTGATCAATGCTAGTTCTTTCGTCGGGGAATGAGTATAAATAGAATCGAAGCATCATACTCACCTCCTGGATGCTCCCGTTCACTCCCGAATTCTGGTCTGTTCAACCATGAAGTAAAGCGTGAACGTCCATCGTTCACATGACAAATCAAGCCAATCACAGGCCACAATGTCACCTGCACATAACCTCTCGGGTCTGTGATTGGCTGGAGTTGTCACGTGAATGGTAAAGGTTCACTGCTTCATCCCGTGATGAACGCACCAGCAGCCGGGAATGAACGGTAGTATTTAAGAAGCAAGTATAAGTCTTCTCTTCTATTTTAACTCATATACCTGAGCATTGATCAGTCCCAAATTGCCCCTGTAACGGCAAGTGCTGGGTTATAGTCCTGTGTTACAGCTGCCACATGTGGATAAATCCAGTGGCCAGCGCATGTAGTTGCCTAATGTCGCAGACGCAACATATTTGTGTATATGCTGGGATGTACAGTGGTTAGAAAACACTGCCAATTTTGCTAATTTCCCATCTCCAAAGAATGGAGAGGTCTGTAATTTTTATTGTAGGTACACTTCAACTGTGAAAGACAGAATGTAAGGAAAAAAATTGTAGACCTGCTCAAGGCTGGGATGGGCTACAGGACAATAGGCAAGCAGCTTGGTGAGAAGGCAGAAATTGTTGGCGCAACCATTAGAAAGTGGAAGAAACATAAGATGACTGTCAGTCTTCCTCGGTCTGGGACTTCATGCAAGATCTCACCTCGTGGGGTAAGGATGGTTCTGAAAAAAAGTCAGGAATCAGCCCCCTGCTCATGCCAGCAGATGTCTAGGTCCATTTGAAGTTCACCATCTAGATCAGTGTTTCTCAACTCCCGTCCTCAAGACCCACCAACAGGTCAAGTTTTCAGGATTTCCTCAGTATTGCACAGGTGATATAATTATTGTCAGTGCAATCTGTACAGGTGATACAATTATTCTCAGTGCATCCTGTGGGAGATCCTGAAAACATGACCTGTTGGTGGGTCCTGAGGACTGGAGTTGAGAAACACTGATCTAGATGATCCCGAGGAGGCATGGGAGAAGGTCATGTGGTCAGATGAGACCAAGGTAGAACTTTTTGGTATCAACTCCACTCGCCGTGCTTGGAGGAAGAAGAAAGATGAGTACAACACCAAGAACACCGTCCCTAAATGCATGCTTCTATAGTGTGGACCTAACACTTCTAGATAATCCAATTTAAAAAGATGGAAGCAGCACAAGCGGAATAATCCCACTGGAGTTTTTTATTCTGAATCTGCTTTTTTTGTATCGTGTAATGTTAGTGTATCACGTGGGATGCTTTACTTCATACTGGATTTAAGTATTTTGCATGCTTTCAGCGAGTGCAGATCATGCAGACTCGATGGAGTTACTCTTATTATTTTTCAGGATGGAGAAGTAAAGCAAGTCGATGCACGAACCACTGCGTGATCCATCAGTATCGTTGCACTTTCGGCGTGACTTTCTGGCTGTTGACGGTTCTCAAGAGCTGAAAGAAACTTATGGCGATGATGCTCCATCTAAAATGACTGCAACAGAGTGGCTTTGGTAATTTGGCACTGGCCATTTCAACTGTGATACCGAACATCGTGAATCAAGGCCTAAGACGTCAAGAGATCCAGGTAATGTCAACAAAGAGCCATCATGATAACACTCCTGCCCACACAGCTAACGTCACACGGGAGTTTCTTGCACAATTAGGTATCAAATTTTTGAAGCCTCCACCCTACTCACCAGACCTTGCCCCATGCAATTTCTGGTTGTTTCCGAAGCTGAAAATACCCTGCATTGAATAAACTTTGAAACTAGAGAGGAAATCCTTGCTGGAATTAGGAACAGCTGAGATTGATGCCTAAAGTCTTTTAAAGTGTCTTCGAAAATGGATCCATAGGGCTGAAAAATGTGTTGCAATTGGAGGCGACTATGTTGAAAAAGTTTAACAAGTGTTGAAGAATAAGAGAAAAATGGTTAAAAAAATTCTCCAGGTTGGTTTCATTACCAAGTCTGGGCAGAAGTGGAACATCCCTTGTATACAGCAGTACTTGAAAACTTGTGAATACTTCACAATCATTCTTATCTTTCTACAAAAATTTGACTTAAAACAATATAAAATTTTCACACAGTCCAAAAAGGAGATAAAAAAAAGATCCAAATCAAACTAATGAGTCAACAATATTGTCTTAATTTATTGAGGAAAATAATACAATATCGTATGTATGTACGTGACAAAAATATATGAACCTTTAGGATTAGCAGTTAATTTGAAGGTGAAATTAGTATATTTTTATTAGTGAAATGACAATCAATGTGGGTAACTCATTTTATTTAAAGAACATGGATCTAGCAAACTGTGATCTTCAAAAACATGAAAGTGTATTATAGTACAAGCACAGGAGATTTCTAAGGACCTCAGAAAGAGTTGTTGATGCTCATCAGGCTGGAAAATTTTCCAAAGAGATCTCAAGAGTTTAGACTCAACCAATCCAGTCAGATAAGATTGTAAAATTCCAAGACCATCAGCAACCTCTCAAGAAGTGGTTGACCCACAAAAATAACACAAATGTGTTCATGGTGTCACAAATGAACACAAGGTAACCTCTAAGCAGTTAACATTTAATTAAAATGAACTAAATGTTAATTGTCATGAGTCTACCATCAAGAGGACACTGAGCAACAATGGTGTGCATGGCAGGACTGCAAAGAGAAAGCTGCTGCTCTCCAAAAAGAACAATGCTGCCTGTCTTCAGTTTGATAAAGGTGATATGGACAAGCCAGAAGGCTACTGGAACAGTGGTCAGGAGACGAAATTGAGCTTTTTGGTTGAATTGAGAAGCCTTCTGTTTAGAGGAAGGAAAATACTGCATTTCAGCATAAAATCTGTGAAACATAGTGATGTAGTAGTGACATCTGGGCTGGGATGGCTTGCTATCAATGATGAAACAATGAATTATCAATTATACCAGTGAATTCTAAGTGAAAATATCAGGAGATCTGTCTGTGAGTTGAATCTCAAGAGAGGGTGGATCATGCAGCAAGACAATGACCCTAAGCACATAAAACTTCTACCACAGAATGATTGAAGAAGAATAAAGTTTCAGAATGGCCAAGTGAAAGTCCTAGCCTTATATCAATAGAAATGTTGTGGAAGAAGCGAACAGTTCATAGGAGGAAACCACCAACATAACAGTTAATGCTGTTTTGTATGGAAGAAAGGGCTAGAATTCTTCCAAGTCCCAATTTGCAAAAATTTTTTTCCCTATTAAAGTAAACATTTAATGCAGTTATTGCTGCAAAAAGGTCATGAAAAATACAAGGGACTATAATAAAAGGTTTTAAAAACTTTTTTCCCCTTCACAGATGTTTTGATATTGGACATTTTACTGAAAAAATTTTATTACTCCCAATAATTTGACTAATTTGGGTTTAATTTTAGTTCACTTTACTATATAGGTTTTTGAAAAAACTGATGTCCGTTTTTGGGTTTTAAAATTTATAAGAAATACGTCAACATTTTGGCCTGAAAAGAACCCCCCCAATTTTCGCCCCGGGGGCCCTGGTAACAAAAAACCGGTTTTGGGGGTTTGTTTTTTTTATATTTGTTTTTCCCCCATTGTGAAAACTATAATACTCTGTAATTATATGCTTGGGACCCTTTCCTTTTGTTACAGGGGAAATACCCTAGCTGCAAGGTTTTCCCCCGGGGGGATAAAAAAACAATGTTTTTTTTAAAAAAAAAAATTTAAAAAAAACAAAAAAAATCGGATTTTTTTTTTCAATAAACTGCTTTTTTTAGGAAAAAATATTTTACCATCCAAAGGTTTTTTTTTCCATCAAGAGATAAAGCTGAGTTGTTTAACTCCCCCAGAAAAAGGCTGGGATTTGTTGTAAAATTTCCCCAATTCCCCTGCCTTCCGAGGTTTTTTGGGAGGGTTAGTGGGCAGTTTTCTCTCCCCATATTAACACCCGAAGCTTTGCCCTTTACTTACGCAGTTCTCAAAACTGTTTAATCCCCCAGAGGGGCCCAAAACCTCCCTTTTTTCACAGCAAAAATGTTACAAAAATGAACAGAGGTTTTAGAAAAAACCTTTAAACCTATTGTTCAAAACCTATTTAATAAAAGAATCAAAACCCCTTTTATGCCAAGTCCAAGAAGTTAAAACAATAGTTTTTTGAAATTTTTTGGAGTGGAAAAGATCTGCCCAACCAAAAAAGAATGTGAATCTAAGTGTGAGGAGGGGGAAGGGGGGAAGCAGACCCCAAAAAATGAAAGTGAAACTTTGACACAATCGCCCGCAAAGCCAAACAAAACAAGTCTGGGGTCTGTTTTTGTTAAATCTGGGGGTTTAATTTACATTCTTTTTTCCCTTTTAAAGGCAGCAGGCCCGTTTAAAAAAACCCCGTTTGGGGAATATTTTAATGAAGCTCCTTCCCTATCGGTAAGGGGCAGGCTAAAAAGGTCCCGGTGCAAAAGGCCCCAAAAAACGGGGTGCCCCAACCCAAAAAATTTTCAGGAGGGCCTGTTTTTTTTCCCGGGGAATTGGGAGGGCAAAAAAATTTTTATTAAGAAGTGCGTATTTTTGGATGATGGAAACCCCAAAAAAAACACTTTTGGGAAAACAGGGACTTTAGGTTTTGGGAAACATTTTTTTTTGAAACCTAATTTTTAAAGAAATGAAGCGTCATTTTGTTTAGAAAAATTAAAATTTTATTATTTTTTTAAGGGGATGTTAACTGTCATTTGGGGACAGTTATGATGAAGAAAAACAAAATATTTTCCCTTTTTGGGGGAGGGGAATTTTGGGGTTGTGGGACAATAACAGAAATTGTATAAAAAAATAAAATAACACATTGACATTTTTGGGGAATTCATGGTTCTTGGAAAAAAAACCACCCCAAGATCAACCCATTCAACCTGTTCACATTTTCAGAGTTTCCATCCAGGAAGTGCTTCATTAACAGCAGCATCATCATCAGACCCCCCAAAAGCCCCCATATTTACCATCAAACCCCAAAAGGAAAAAAAAAACCCCTTTTCCTTTTGGAAACCCCCCAATTAATAGGGTTTGGGGATAAGAAACCTAGCAGATTAGAAAAAAGGGTTTATTTTATGAAAAAATTTCCCAGTTTTTTTATGCAAAAAGAACTCTTCTTTTCCCTCTGAAAGAGGAAACCCCCATTTATTAATTTTGGTTCAGTCCCTGAGACCCCGGATACAGTCCAACCCCCGCAAGCGATAGGGGCAGGGAAAACTGGGTGGGTTTAAGGGGTAATTTTCAGAGAAAAGGAGGGAATTGCAACGGGTTTTGGGGGGAAAAATTTTTAACGCCCAAGTATTGAAATTTGGGGGAATAAAAGTCCCCCAATGATCCTATTTTAAAGTGCTTGTAAACCCAAAAAGAAGAAGGTAAAGTTTTTTCCCCTTGGGAAAAAACAACGATAAAGTCAGGAAATGCCACACAGCAGAATACTTAAAGAAGTGGCAGTAAAACTTAAAATAACACATGGTTTAAAAAAAAATTCAAATGTCTAGTACGCAGTTGGGCACTGACAATGCTGCAAACGTAACCAAAAATGAAAAAAGATTTTAGAAGAGCCCGGAGGGAATTTAAAAACTGCAAAAAAATATTGGGTTTCAGTGCTCATTTGCTTTCAAAACCTTTTTCCAAAGACTTAAGTGGGTTTCCCGAAATAAAGCTATGTTGTTGAAAATTGGGAAAATACTTCCCGTAAAAAATCCCTTTTTTCCCGCACACTCTGAAAAGGGTGGGGTGAACCCAAACTAACGCTCCCCACAAATGTTAAATGGAACTCTGTGGGTTGGGCTTTTTTTGGGCGGGATAACAAAAACTTTCCAAATTTTGAGGGCAATTTTGTGAAAAAAATCAATAAAATAGATTTCCACTGTCCACGGCCAAAAACCCCCAACCCTTGGGCTTAAGGGGAAATGGGTTTAACATATCTAGCCCTTTCCCGAAACCCATCTCTCAAGCTTTAAAAAAAAAAAGAAAAATAGCTGTTTTATTGCGGGAAGCTGTTTTAAATTTTTTTGGGAAAGGAAATGATTTAAAACTTTAAAAACAGAACAAAAACAGACCGAATTAAATTACAACAGTAAAAAAAACGAATGGGGACAAGCACTGACTCCAGCTTTTAAATTTTTGGGAAATATTGTTTAATATCCAAAAAGGGGTTTAAAACCAAAGGGGCTGGGGGAAAAGGGGGGTTTGCTATGACATGGGAAAACCAGCAAACATCCATCTTTAAAAGCCAACTAAAATAAACCCTTTAGGGGGCTAAAAGGGGGAACCATTTCCCAAAAAATATATGTTTTTCTGGGAAAATATTTTTAAAAGGGAAGGGCACACCAGTAAACTGGTTGGGAATTTACTTAAGCGCTTTTGGGTTTAGAGACTGTTCCAAATAATGATTTCACTTTTTAAAAAGCGGGAGCTTCTTCTGGGGGAGAAAAAATTCTCTTTCCTTTTTGGGCTCATTCATTCTAAAAGAGAAATCGGTTTTGGGGCCCAATAAAACAGGAAAGCCCCTTTTTTTTCTTTTCCAGATTATGAAAAGGAAAAAAAAAGGGAAAAAGATGATGGGTGGGAAAATAAAGACAATGGAGCTACAGAAAGGAAAAGCAGGGAAAATATTAAATTTTAAATTTTTTCATGTTCGGCGGGCTGACCCGTCTAATTCTTAAAAAAATATATATATTTTGTTTAAACCAAATTTAGTTTAAAAAATGGAGTTTGTTTTAAAACAAATAAATTTTTGCTGTAATTTGTTTTTGTTTTCATTTTAAAAAAAAATCTATTTAAATTGTTATTAAGGCAGAAATTTTTTTTTTCTCCTTTTCCCCCGTACAACAGAACAGTGGTGTCCAAAAAAAGAATGAAAAAAAACCCAAATTAAAACCCGGGGAGAAAAAAATTAAAATAAAAAATGATTCTAAAAATCTTCATCTAAATTGCATGTTTTAAAAAAGCAAAACTAAAAATAGGTAGAAAAATTTGATTTAAAAACACTGATTTAAATCAAACCTTTTCTGACCAAGTGATTTAAATCTATTTAAATCAAATCCACCCTGGCAGGGGCCCCACCTGCTATATGGTTTTAAACTACAATTAAATTCTTTGGTAACAAGAATACAACCCTTTTTTGGTCATGAACCTGTATAAAATTTTTTTTATTAATAATCTTTATTTTAAAAATCAAAAATGTTTTATTGTACAATAAACATTTTTATGTCAAAAGATCAAACCCAGTCCCCCTTTGGGACCCTTTAAATTCCCCGGCTTTCCCCCCCCAAAAATTTCAAAATTTAAAAACATAAATCAAGGGCCGAATCCCCCCTTCTCAGAGCGTCCCACAACAACCCCCCTCTCTGTTGCTTGCCCATGTAACAGCGAAAGTTTCCCCGGGGCCCAACCCCCCCCTTTGGTTTTTGTTATTTAAACACTACTGTCATACACGCTTTTGTTTAAATTTAAATTTTTTTGGGCCAAAATTTCCCTAGTCATTTTTCCTTTAAAAACACTTGGCATTTTAAATTTTTTTTCCCTGCAAATCTTTTTTATTGACCCGCCTTTTCCCCCAGCTTTTTGTTTTTTTTCCACCCCAAACACCTTGCTCTTTGTTCTCTGGTCTGTTTTAAAAAAGGTTTTTGTGTCATTTTTTCCTTGCCTGCTATACTGGGTTTTCCTTTTGGCCCCTTTTAAATTAGGCCCCTTTTCTTTTTTCTTGCCTTTAAAAACCCGTTTTTCACTTTAAAACTTGGCTATACTTACCGAAATTTTTCCTTTTTGGGTTAAGTTTTTTCATTTTCTGGCTTCACCCGACTGTTTTCTGACCTGGCCCAGTTTAAACCCTTCCTAAATTTGTTTTGTTGTTTTTGTCTTTTGTATTCACCCTACTTTGTGCAAACTTTCAGTCCCTTTTGGTTTGGGGGCCGGGCCGTTTAAGGAACGGGCAAACCCCCCAAAAAGGGAGAAACAGTGGGTTTTGGGGGCAGCGTCAGGGCCCCCCCCCCCCCCCGCTCTTTCCCTTTTTTACCTCTGTTCCCCTGAAATGGTTCCCTCACAAATAAAGCAAAATTCCCGAAGGGTTTAAAAAAAACGTTCAAAACACCAATAAAAGGGTTTTGGGGCAGAAAACACCTTTTATAATAGTCTTGTGTTTCAAAGAGAAAAGTTTAAGTTTTTTCACTGTGTAAATCCCTATATAAAGGTTTGTCTACAGATTAAAAGGGGCTTTTCCCCCTTTTGGAGAAGGGCTTTGATGTAGCTAGTATGATAAACCATTTTTTTTTTTTTTTTACCAAACCCCAAACCAGACATGAACTTTTTATGAGGGGGAATTTGGGGCTGTTTGGTAAACAGACCAAAAAAAACCCCGGGTAATGGCTTTTAAAAGCTTTGAGCCTTGACTTTTACCAGTTGCCCTTGCTTGGGCCACTATTGGTATGTACTACTTTAAACCCCACATAATACTGGGTTTTTTTTTTTTTAAAAATTGGGAATGTTTAAATTTACATCCCAAATGTGGGGAAGTTTTAAAGACTGATTTGGGATAAATGTAAAAAACCCATATCACTAATGAACACTTTTACTGTTGGGCCCCATTAGCCCCCACCCTTTAAACCGGGTGATAACCCTTTTTTTTTTAAAATTTAAATATTTGTTCCCACGCTCCATTGATCTGTGCCTGGAAATCAAAGAAAAAAACCAACATAAGGGGGTTGTTTTTCCCGTTGCAAAACCGTCACTTTAAAAAAACCCGTACAATGGGGCACACAAAAAGGGCCCTTAAATTTTTCCTGCCTTTGTTTTTAGCTTTTTTTGGGTTTCAAATTATTAACCGAGAAGGAAGACAGAAATTTTCCCAAATTAAAAAAGGTTGAAAACTGCCGGGATGGGCATTTTTTTCACAACAGCGAAACAGCCCTCCACTATTTCTTTAAAAAAATTTCCCTAAAATTAATAATTTAACCAAGACACACAAAGGGCGAGACAAACAACAAAAACATTGCTCATTTAAATTTTTTGGGCACTGAGTAGTAAAGCATATTCTCAAAAACTGTGCAAAAATACCCGTTTTTCCCGATCATCTCAAATGAAAAATCACCACATAAATGAAAATAGTCTCACAAAAGTCAAAAAAGTACGAAACAGTCAGAAGTGACATCCCAAGTAGAAAATGGGTTGTGCTAAGTGAATCACAAAAACAAAAATCATAAAAAACACACATACAAATACTAGAAGATCAAAATAAACTCTTATTACATGTTCTGCTGTTCCCCTTTCAAAAACTTTTCAAAAAAAATAAAAAGAGCAATTTTCTGGATCCTGAAAGAATTTCATATGAACATGGTCAAATTGCCTCTGCCTATTCACAGTTTAAAACAGCACAAATAATTCCCCAAATATAATCAAAAACCCATAAAATACCCCCCCACCTCCCTCCAAATACTTTTTGGCCTTTACCCACAAAAAGACATAACAGCTTTTATAAAAATTTTCAGGCCCCCCTATCAAACAGTCCCCATAGGGGAACAGTCCCCCGTTTTTTAACTAGATGTCTACGTTATTAAAGAACAAGGCCAAGTTTTAAGAAAAAAGTTTTCCCCCACCTCCCGGGCCCCGTATAAAACCTCCAACCCAAGAAATAAACTAGGGGGACAAAAAAGGGCCTTGGTTCCATGGCAAAGCCCCCCAAACCCGATTTGAGGGTTTTCCCCATAGAGAACATGGGTTTGTTTTTTTTTTTTTTTTTCTAGTGGGTTGTTAAATTTTCAAAAAGGGTTTTTTTCGCCATGTAACCAAACTTTTCCATGGAACCCCTACCTTCTTCAGAATAGCATATCC
Organism: Phyllomedusa bahiana; assembly: GCA_025379985.1. Classification (NCBI taxonomy): domain Eukaryota; kingdom Metazoa; phylum Chordata; class Amphibia; order Anura; family Hylidae; genus Phyllomedusa; species Phyllomedusa bahiana. Next base: position 119,491 of record JAODAL010005608.1, read on the forward strand.
TCTACATACAATTTATTAGCCAAAGACTAAATTGAACATGGATAAACCCATAGATTAACCATTACATACAGTTCTTTTATATACATATCGTTTTATAGCTTTGATATAGAATTTTCATTTAACACCTTTCCAGTCCAAGCAACATCTAACAATATCTTATGATGTATGAAATATGGAAAATAATTAACAGGAAAATGATATGCCCTAGATCAGACTACCATACAATGCATATAAGATACCCATATTGCACACATCTTATTTTACATACTATTTGGGAAGTCTACAGAGATAAGCCCTTATGAATAAGGCCTGATAAGACAAATATGTCTTGTAATGGATCAGTATCATACAGCTGAAAACCCCGTTGCTAACAAATTTTGATTTTTTAAAAATTCGTCTTTGGGAATCCATGTTAAAATATTTCTCCAAACTTTTTTTCTTTCTTTTTTTTTTTATCTGATTACTATTGCGGTAAATAAAAAATAAACTAGGAAGCTTATATCTTGTTACCCATTTGCTACCCTAAGCTGGGATCCAGCTATGCACGGTAGACTGGTTCTTCTGGAATCTCAGCCCGACAACCCTACTGAAAAAGGATATCCTTAACAACCAGTGTGAAAAGAAGAGGGATAATCAGTTAGCAGCATCCAATACTTGCCACTCCCTAACTTATGTTTCATTATTAATACAATTTTTGTAAACAAATTTAGTTGGAGAACGTGACACACAACATCCTTATCAAAAACCCTTTGATATTTGGGGCTTCTTTATTCTTACCCTTTTTTTTTTTCATAACTATGGCAAAAAATCCAAGGTACCAAGTCTAAGTGACTCCAATGGACACTGTTATAGGAAAGCCCCCTTTATAGCTGCTTCCACTGTGCAGAGACGAGGGTGAAATTCTGAAAGAATAATAATTACACTTAAATCAAACCGGGTTTTATTTCCCTTTTCCCCTTTTCCTTTTCCCATCTCCAAAAATTTTTACATAAATTTAAATTTTCTAAGAAATCCCTTTAGGCTCCCAAGACAAAGCAGCCCTTAACATTGTGTTTTTACAACGACTAAAATGGCACTGAAAAAGTAAAAAGTAAAATTGAAACTGCAGAGATTTTTAACAAAGAGGGGGTCAGGACGATTTTCTTTTTGTTCCCCCCTTTCCCCCATTTTTAGGCCCCCTTTGGGCCATCTCCTTGGATGGATTTCTTGATGCGAAGTAACATGGTTGTCAGCCATTGATCCAAACCGGGGAAATCCGGGGCAAATTCCTTCAACCTTAAATATACAAAATACTGCTTTGTGCAAAACTTTGTCCTAAATGTTTATTTTTATAACCCCTTCGGTTTTTTTTAAACCCCAGTTCAAACAAGAATCCCGCTTTGTCCATTAGGGGTCAGTGGGGAAAATCAATTTTCCGGTTTTTAAATTTTGGGTTTTTTCACAGATCAAATTTTCCTTTTTTTTCCCAAAATTTTTGGGGAGGATTTAAAAGGGGAAACCCAACGGGGTTTTTTGCTGCCCCTGATAAACAGGAAAGTAATACAAAAAGAGAAGCTGACCTGATGTTTTAAACTTATATGATTTCCGGGGTTTAAAAAGGGAAGTAAATTTCCCCCCGAAAAGAACTCCTTAGAAAAAAGTAAGGGGTCCCCTTTCTTTACCTCACGACATCCAAAAGGGTAGACCTAAAACTAAAGACAAAATGAAAAACCAAAAATAGAAATCATGTCTGGTTTGGAAAAATTTTTTTTTGCAAATTATGGTAAAAAAAGAAAAATATTTGGGCCCGTAACAAAAATTTTATCTCAATACTTTTTTATATTTTTCCTTTTTTTGGCAAAGACAGAGGTCAAAATGTTTTTTTGAAAATCTTTACAAGGGTTTGGGAAAAACACTTTTGCTGGTAAAGGGGGGGTCCAATTCCTCCCTGCAGATCTCCTCTAAAGGAAAAAAACAAAAAAAAATGAATTTTTTTGGGGCCCGTCCCCGGGGAACACAAACTTTCAACTCCTTCCAAAGGTTTTCTATGGGGTTGAGATCTGGAGACTGGCTAGGCCACTACAGAACCTTGAAATGCTTCTTATGAAGCCACTCCTTCGTTGCCCTGGCAGCGTGCTTGGGATCATTGTCATGCTGAAAGACCCAGCCACGTTTCATCTTCAATGCCCTTGCTGATGGAAGGAGGTTTTCACTCAAAATCTCACGATACCTTGCCCCATTCATTCTTTTATGTACACGGCTCAGTCGTCCTGGTTCCTTTGCAGATAAACAGCCCCAAAGCATGATGTTGCCATCCGAATGCTTCACAGTAGGTATGGTGCTCTTTGGATGCAACTCAGCATTCTCTATCCTCCAAACACGACGTGTTGGGTTTCTACCAAACAGTTCTACTTTGGTTTCATCTGACCATATGACATTCTCCCAATACTCTTCTGGATCATCCAAATGCTCTCTAGCAAACTTCAGACGGGCCCAGACAGGTACTGGCTTAAGCAGGGGGACACGTCTGGCACTGCAGGATCTGAGTCCCTGGCGGCGTAGTGCTTTACTGATGGTAGCCTTTGTTATGTTGGTCCCAGCTCTCTGCAGGTCATTCACTAGTTCCCCCCGTATGGTTCTGGGATTTTTGCTTACTGTTCTTGTGATCATTTTGACCCCACGGGGGTGAGATCTTTCGTGGAGCCCCAGATCGAGGGAGATTATCAGTGGTCTTGTACGTCTTCCATCTAATTATTGTTACAACAGTTGATTTCTTCACACCAAGCTGCTTGCCTATTGCAGATTCAGTCTTCCCAGCCTGGTGCAGGGCTCCAATTTTGTTTCTGGTGTCCTTCGACAACTCTCTAGTCTTCACCATAGTGGAGATTGACGGTTTGAGGTTGTGGACAGGTGTCTTTTATACTGATAACAAGTTCAAACAGGTGCCATTACTACAGGTAATGAGTGGAGGACAGAGGAGCCTCTTGAAGAAGTTACGAGTCTGTGAGAGCCAGAAATCTTGCTTGTTTTTAGGTGACCAGATAATTATTTTCCACCACAATTTGCAAATAAATTCTTTCTAAATCAGACAATGTGATTTTCGGGATTTGTTTTCTCATTTTGTCTCTCATAGTTGAGGTCTACCTATTATGTCAAGTACAGGCCTTTCTCATCTTTTTAAGTGGGAGAACTTGCACAATTGGTGGTTGACTAAATACTTTTTTCCCCACTGTAGCTCTTCTATGCACTTGCATGAGTGAGGGCACTATGGACACAATGATCACATGTAAGTGCATCAAGACACCGGCACTTCTATGATGGGATGGAAAAAGCTTTGGGGCCACTACTCTGGAAAATTAGGCTAAATTAAATCAAATATGGTATAAGCAAGTGGTATAATTTGTTATTTTGTAGCAGTTGAACATCATTTATTGCATTTATAAGTGACCAGGCACAAAAATCAATGTTACTTACAGCTTCAGTATAAGCTTCACTATTCTGTTCTTCATGAGCTTCAAGTAATTTCTTAAGGGAAAGGAAAGAAGGAAAAAAAAAAAAAAAGCAGTAAATTTAAGTATGCACACAAAGACGGTGTATCCCAGACTGCACTGCTCATTAATGCCTACCAACGCTAAAAGGTGTATTTCCATCTCAGTGATCAACTTTAAAATTGTAGGGTAAAGTAAATAAATATGCTCATAAAATGCAATTCTGATTTTGCTTTTTTTCAAAGATACATCAGCTTACAGTGGGTATGGGAAGTTTTTAGACCCCTTTAAAATTTTCACTCTCTTTCATTGCAGCCATTTGGTAAGATCCAAAAAGTTCATTTTTTTTGCTCATTAATGTACACTCTGCACCCCATCTACAAAGCAAAAAAACAGAAATGTAGATATTTTTGCAAATTTATTACACAAGAAAAACTGAAATACCACATGGTCTTAAGTATTCAGGCCCTTTGCTCAGTATTGAGTAAAAGCACCTTCTGAGCTAGTACAGCCATGAGTCTTCTTGGGAATGATGCAACAAGTTTTTCACACCTGGATTTGGGGATTCTCTGTCATTCTTCCTTGCAGATCCTCTCCAGTTCCCTCAGGTTGGATGTTGAACATTGGAGAGACTTGAAAATGGCTGTCCACCAGAAATGTTCAATTGGGTTTAGGTCAGGGCTCTGGCTAGGCCAGTCAAGAATGGTCACAGAGTTGTTCTGAAGCCACTGCTTTGTTATTTTAGCTGTGTGCTTAGAGTCATTGCCTTGTTGGAAGAAGAACCTTCGGCCCAATCGGAGGTCCAGAGCGTCTGGAAGAGGTTTTCATTCAGGATATCTCTATACTTGGCCGCATTCATCTTTCCTTCAACTGCAACCAGTCGTCCTGTCCCTGCTGCTGAAAAACACCCACATAGCATGATGCTGCCACCACCATGTTTCACTGTTGGGATTGTATTGGGCAGGTGATGAGCAGTGCCTGGTTTTTTCCCCACACAACGCTTAGAATTAACACCAAAAAGTTCAATCTTCGTCTCATCAGACCAGAGAATCTTATTTCTCATAGTCTGGGAGTCCTTCATGAGTTTTTTTGTAAACTGTATGCAGGCTTTCATATGTCTTGCACTGAGGAGAGGCTTCCATCGGCACACTCTGCCATAAAGTCCCAACTGGAGGAGGGCTGCAGTGATAGTTGACTTTGTGGAACGTTCTCCCATCTCCCTACTGCATCTCTGGAGCTCAGCCACAGTGATCTTGGGGTTCTTCTTTACCTCTCTCACCAAGGCTCTTCTCCCACGATTGCGGAATTTGGCTGGACGGCCAGGTCGAGGAAGAGTTGTGGTCGTCCCAAACGTTCCATTTTAGGATTATGGAGGCCACTGTGATCTTAGGAACCGTGAGTGCTACAGAAATTCTTTTGTAACCTTGGCCAGATCTGTGCATTGTCACAATTCTGTCTCTGAGCTCCTTGGGCAGTTCCTTAGACCTCATGATTCTCATGTGCGCTGACATGCACTGTGAGGTCTTATATAGACAGGTGTGTGCCTTTCCTAATCAAGCCCAATCAGTTTTATTCAACACAGCTGGACTCCAATGAAGGAGTAGAACCATCTCAAGGAGGATCAGAAGTAAATGGACAGCAAGTGAGTTAAATATGAGTGTCACAGCAAAGGATCTGAATACTTATGACCATGTGATATTTCAGTTTTTCTTGTTTAATAAATTTGCAAAAATATCTACATTTGTTTTTTTTTTCATTTCAAGATGGGGTGCAGAGTGTACATTAATTAGCCCAAAAATTTACTTTTTGGATCTTACCAAATGGCTGCAATGAAAGAAAGAGTGAAAAATTTAAAGAGGTCTGAATCTTTCCGTCCCCATGTTTTCTATTTCTTTAAAATTTGGTTTCCTAGGTTACCGACCAACTCGGTGTTCAATCCTTGATGCGTCATATAAAGAGGTTGGCTGACTAGAGCACAGAGGTGGTTGGTATCCTGGGAAACCCATCTGTAAACAAGCTTGATAGACAATCTACTGTATTTTTGAAATGAAGCAAAATCAGAACAAAAATGTATTGGGTAATAATGTTTAGACGCCTTTAGCTATAAACCTGTAGACAGTCAATGAAAAAGGGAATACCTCTTTAATTCTGAATCACATGTGCCAATCCACTCTGATCCTATTGCCACATCCCATAAATCATCCCTCCCCCTGAAGAGTCTGACCCCCACCTTTATTAGTTTGCATTCCCTTGAATCTGAAAAAGCAGGGAACATTTCTTCATATTTCTCCACAGCGAGCTGAAAAACAAGCCAAGATCAGTCCAGTGAATATGATCTCATATGTGTGTGTGTGTGTGATGACCGTGCTGTTCAGCCTGATCTGGTGCGCCAGTACAAGTATATGTGAAGTTAGTTTGTGAGCTCTGTTGGGGCTGGAACTAGTTTGTAGGAGGAAATTCTCTGCAGTGTTGTAGCCAAAAAGTATACAAAAGACAATAAATGCTAAGGACCAAGTTAAACATGATCAGCTTGAAGATTAAACAGGAGGCAGTAGTGTCAGCAAGAGAGATTGGTCATAGAGTCCTACTGAGCAACAACAAAACTGGATGACATGCCCACTGATACTGCTGGTTTTGGGCTTGACTTGTCCCACCTTTAAAATAAGTGGACAAGTCAGGGGCTGTTTTGTGGCTGTTATACAACCCGTTTATCAACCCTTCATATTAAATGCCCAATCCATATACCCGCCCCCCCAGGCTGAACCCTGAGGGAGATCTGGGTTTAAAATCAAGGTGACATCGGTGTGGGGGGGGTAGTCAAACCTTTTTTCCCCAAACCCCTTTTGCATTATGGTTGCCACAAAGGGTATTGCAGGTCTTTGAAGTAAGGCTAGGGCAGTCAGAGCTGTGCCACTGCCTGGACAGAACAGTGTACAAGTGCATCCCGGAACTCTGAATCCAAGATGAGGCCTGCCAAGTGCTTGCCAAGTCTTCTGGTTAAAATAGAAAGCGGGTTTTTTGTTCGGGATTATTTCATCCTTTTGTCTAACTTTTGGGGCCACATAAAATAATGTGGTGGTCCGGATCCACATCCCAGGCTTTCAGTTTGACACGTGATGTAGATGCTTTAGGAATCCGTGTATATGAATATCCTACTCTGTTGAGAAAGGATGACAATTGACCGAAACGTCCGGAAAGTAGACAAAGATGGCACTTGTGAATTGTTTGAGTAACTTTGGAAAGTGCGAAATGCATTTTAGTATTGTGGAAAATACAGCATGAAGTTTAATAAGTACTTGGATGCGCTGTTAAAATAATTTCTTGGTGCCTGGACGCTGACCAAGATGGCCGCGTAAACGTGGAGCTCCGGAGAATCGCTGCTGCATAAGGGGGCAATCCGGTGACATCCTGACACAGCTGCAGCGGAAAATATCTCCTCCTGCTCCGGTGATACGAGGGGCACGTTCTGGGAAGCAAACCTCGCTTCTGGCCAACTTTTCGCCACGCTCCGTGACTTCAGGGGAGCCGCGGCCTGCACCGGAAGTTGCGGCTGTTCCCGCGGCACCGGACGACTGCTCGCTGGACGTCGGGGCACCCATCTGCCACTGCACGCCTGCGGGGAGGTGGCGGATTCCTTCTCTCCTGATTCAGGAACCCCGGGGGTTTGGACACAGGTACCGCGGGGCGCGCGGAAGAAGACCCGGCGAGTGGAGGAAGCAGGCCGCAAGAGCGGGCCTCGGCATCGCCGCGGAACACCGCCGGAGGCAGCAACGGGGAGATCAGGTACCTGCCACAGTTCTCAAGCTCCTGGCCTAGCCCTGAGCCCGCTGGAGCCTCTAGAATCATCCTCTCCCCTGGACTCTCGCCTACTGTCACTCAGGGACTTGCTGCAAGATAAGGCACAACAGTGTCACACACCGCAGGCAGCCTTGAGTCCCACTGGGGAAGCAGAGGGGGACAGTATATTGCGCTGCTGTGGCAGCTTACTCATTAGTGGCCCTCAGGAGGCAACCCTACTGGGCACTTGTATTTCACCATCCCAAAGAGGGGGACCGACTCTGCCTGGGGACTCTAGCCCACAGCCTGGGTGGCACCCCAATACTTGTACTTCACTGCTGGATGCTTGTCCCCCAGGAAATCTTAGTCACCAGAATATCCTCTAGTGACACTCTCTCGCTCCAAATTAGCATGTCTTCTAAGAAACAACAAAAAGAGGGGGGGCCAGTCATCTGCCAAAAACTACCCCTGCTCCCATGGGCCTGCCCTGGGTTCTGTGAATGACACTGAAGCAGGACTATCCGGAATGGCCGATGACACTATACCATTACAGAGCCGTAGCCCATCCCCGGAGTTGCTTGGGGCGGAGAGGGACCCGTCTGATCCCCATCAATGTCCTGCTCCTGACTGGCAATCCCTCCTGAAAGACCTCCCATCTAGAAGAGATCTCAAGGATCTCAAAGATCTTATGCTGGACATTAGGGAGACCTTCAAGACTGAATTTGCATCAGTTAGAGCAGACTTGCGGCATATGTCAGAGAGGGTAGAGTCTATTGAAAATGCCCATGATGACACCCGGCAATATGTTTCCCCCTTCCCAATCAACGGTAACCAAACGGCTAAACTCCTGAGAGAGACAAACCCGAAAGTTGAAGACTTAGATAAAGGGAAGGGGAACAACCTGAGGATTAGGGGGTCCCGGAAGCCCAATGGGAGGAAAATATGTTCCAAATTCTTGACGAAATCTTCCGGTCTGTTTTGGGAAATTTGGGGCCTGGAACTATCAAAATGGACAGAGCTCATAGAGCCCTCAAACACAAAGGGCCTCCCTCGCGTCCCCGAGACATAATATGTTGTATACATGAGTTCCAAATAAAAGAGCAGATCTTAACCAAGGCCAGATCCCGAGGATCCCTTCAATACCAAGGGACTGACATCCAGATCTTTCCTGATCTCTCCTGGATAACTTTGCAAAAACGCCGTTATCTCAAGCCCCTGTTGGAAATTTTAAAGGAGCACTCCATCCCATACCATTGGGGGCTTTCTTTTGCTTTTAATTGCTACCAGGAATGGACGCTCTGCAGCCCTACGTACTTTTGAAGATCTACCGCATTTTTGCTCCACCTTGGAGTTCCTGCCGCCTGAGCTTGTGGATTGGGAGCTAGGGGATCCACCTCCCGCCCCTGCGCCGGTGTGGCAGAAAGCACAGCCCAAGCGAAAGAGATCTAACCTGCTAAAATCTGGAGGATCAGGACATAAGAGTACCCCTCTTCCTACCACCTGAACCCGGCTATCATGGAAGATAGGTTCTTCTATTTTCTCCTGTTGATCCTTTATATGGAGGATTCCATCTCTCTTGATTTATAGAAAGATGGGAATGTTGTGATTCATGTTACTGAGGCGAATGTCTACACTAATAAGATTAGTTGCAGATGTGTTACACCTTTGGAGATATTTCTCATGTATCCATGTTGTAGTGTTTCTACTATAGTGTTTTTTCTCCCGGGTTTGTAAGATGTTCCTCTCAGTAAAGGTTTTTTCCTGATCTGACAGGAACTTACAGGGTAGTAGGGTTACTGTGCCAGTTCTACATATTGCACATTAAGCTTTATACTTTAAGAGGATTGCCCCCCTCATGTAAATTGTATTAATCTGTGGAATTTTTTGAGTTGCTACATTCACTCCTTTCTAAACCAGATTCCATAGACAGTTAATTTTCTCTAAATTTCACTTCAATTTCTTAAAGCAGCGAGCTCTCCCAGGCTTAATGGGATTTGCGGTCTATTACTTGACTCGTTGGGTACTTCGCCCCCTCCAGGTGACCTCTCTAATTACATGTCTATCCTCCATTTTATTTGGAGGGAAAGGGAAATCATAGTTATTGGCTTCTGGTTCCTAGGGAGTTGAATACCTCCTCAAGGCATGATTTGCCTTGATGTTCAATTAAGATTGCATTTGTTCTTGGTTTGTTTGTTCTGTCCTGGAATTTCCTCTCTTCCCCTTTGTTCTCCTCACCCATTCTATGGAGATGCGAGGCCAGCTGTGGAATATAATTGGCGGTAGCTCCCAATGGGATTCTAATGATTGGTTATACCCCCTTAAAACGTTAAAAGGCCTAAACTCCAACCTAAAAAGGAAACTTCTATATGCCTGACCTTAAATTAGTAGACCAGATGTGGTATTTGTCAAGAGACACATTTTAATAGGACAGGAAATTTTAACTTCCTTAAGCAAACTGAAATCCAACTAGTTATATGGCATCACAGGACAAAAAAAGGCAGGGGTGGCTATTTTACTCTCCAGAACATGCCCTATCTTGATAACAAATTCCTTTGCGGATCCGGGCGGCCGTTATGTGATTCTGGAGGGCACATTGGGAGGGTCTTCTATCTTATTGTGTAATGTTTATGCCCCTAATTCGGAAAAACTAACTTTCCCTTAAAAGTCTGTTAGGCAGGCTGTCACGCTTCCCTCTTCCGCTGTGGTTGTAGGGGTGTTTTTTTAATTTAATCTTTTCAGAACTATATGACAAATTGTCGGTGGATTGCCCGCCCCGTACCACGAATCAATCTAGCCAATCGAAGGGATTCCGACAGCTTATTCGCAGATTCCAACTGTTCGATCTCTGGAGGATTACGCACCCTACAGAAGGGGTTTTATACTTTTTTCTTTAACCCACACCAGTCTCATTCCAGACTTGATTATTTTTTTGGCAACATTTTAGCCCTCAGAATGATGGAGTCTGCGGATATTGGTACTATAACATGGTCGGATCACGCCCCAGTCAACCTGTCTCTCAAGACCTCGGGCTCAGCGACTAGGGTATGTCATTGGAGACTTAATGAGTCTCTACTAAAGAACCCGTTATATAGAGAGGAACTGAGAAAACATCTTGTGGATTATTTCGAGGTTAATACAGGCTCAGTCTCCTCACCAGCGGTTCTATGGGAGGCCCATAAAGCCGTGTTCAGGGGACAATGCATAGCCTTGGACACCCGGTTGAAAAGGGATAGGCAGGCAAGATGGAAGGAATACTCAGCGGAACTTAGGCGGATGGAGGATAGATTGGCTTTACATACTCAGGAAAATAGTATCTCTGAGAGCTAAATTAAAGAGCCTGGGCCCTTGCATAGGGCAGAAAAACTGTTGGTGTTTACAAAGCATAAATATATGAAAAGGGCCAATTAAGGCGCACACGCTCCCGGCTAGGATGTTAGGGATGAAGCAGGCGTATCATCCACATGTTTTTTGCGGAATAATAGAGGAGTGCCCCATTTATGATTCCCCCGACTATTGCGGTATCTTTCACTCCTTTTTTACAAACCTTTACAATATCCCGGAACCTACCCACGGAGGGGGTGGAACGTGGGCCGTTGATGAGGAATTCTTGAACTCTTGTGGGCTTCCAAAGCTGTTGCAGAGGGGTTTGGGCTCTTTTAAATGCCGTTATTACGGCAGAAGAAATTCAAGACACCCATTTAAGAATTCCCCTAGGAAAATGCCGGGCCCGGATGGGCTTACATACTTATATTACCAGGTTTTTCAATCCAATTACTCCGAACAGGGTAGGTTTTTTATAATTCCTTTTTCAGGGCTCCCCATTCCAGAAACCCTATTACATTCTTTGATCACACTAATACCCAAACCGGGTGGGAATCCGTGGAGTGCGGGTGTTACAGGCCCATTTGCATTATTGAATGCAGATATAAAAATTTTTTACTAAGATCTTGGCCAATAGGCTCTCCCTTCATTTGCCGGGTCTAGTTAATAAGGATCAGGTAGGGGTTTGTCCCATCCGACAGGGCGGCGATAATACCAGAAGACCATTGATCTCATCGACATTGTAAATAAAAAGGGGACTCCATGCTTCTTTTAAGCCTTGATGCTGAAAAAGGCATTTGACCGTCTCAATTGGGGCGTTCATGTTTCATACTTTGCGGGGCGTTTGGGCTACGGTGGTCCTTTTGTTGCCGCACTCCGGGGGATTTACTCTAATCCGTCTGCCACTATTTTGATGCCTCATGCTATGTCCCCCAAAAATATTTTATTCAACAATGGTACCAGACAGGGTTGCCCTTTTCTCCCTCTTGTTTGCCCTGTCATTGAGCCCCTGGCAGCAGCGGTTTTTGATTATCCCCAGAAAATCACGGGGGTGATGGTCGGAGGGAAAGAATTTAAAATTTCACTGTATGCGGACGATGTCCTGTTAACCCTTACAAATGTGACGGTTTCATTGCCTAATTTGCATTTCTTTTTTGGCCCTTTTTAGTCTCCTATTGGGTTTAAGATTAATAAAATAAGACGGAGGCATGCCAATAGGCATCTCCGATACACGGATTGCCAACTTAAAGGAACCTATAACTATCGGGTGGAAGAACGGATAGCCTAAAGTATCTGGGGATTTTTCTGATCCGGGAAAACTCTCGCTTTTTATTTTAACACAATTTTCCGAAGCTTTAGTGGAAATTAGACACCTCCTGGACCGCTGGAATAAATTGGCATTGTCCCCATTTGGCCGAATTGCAGCCATAAAGATGTCAGTCTTGCCAAAATTGTTTTACCTATTCGAGACTCTCCCGTTTCCTGTGCCCATGGGGAAACCCTTTCGATCCTTACAAGCCCAAAATTTTATACATTTTATATGGGCTCGCCGTCGGCATAGGATATCCAGAGATATCTTGTTAACGGGAAAACAGAATGGGGGCTATCGTCCCGGATGTGGTTAAATTTCTTTGGGCCGCACAATTAAAAGCTATCCCTCCCTGGTCAGCGCTATTAGCTTATACTAGGTGGATGGGATAGAAAAGCTGTGGATGCTCCTGTCCAACCCTAACTCATTGCTATGGGCCACTACCAAAAATTGACATTGAGCAACACTATTGAAAATCTATGTCCCTGACGAGGGCTATTATGGCAGAGATGTTATAGAAAGTTTTCGTTGTGCTCGGGGCATCCCCTATGACATCCTTCCTATTTCACCATCACTTCAGAAGGAGGGGATGGATGCTAGACGGAGGCCTTGGTTCACAAACCAACCTTTTCAATTTGACAGATGTGTTGATCCCCGCACGCTGGAATGAGACCCTTTACGGAACTACAGTCTAAGTTTGAGCTGCCATTACGAGCCTTTTTTCGTACTTTTCAGATCAAACATTATATGCGCTTGTCTTAAGGTCTGATAAAGTCTCAAAACCATCTGTTTTTGAACAGCTTTGTCGCTTGGGAACGTCAACAAGAGGGCTGATATCGACAATATACCAGATCCTGATTTCCCCAGTTCAAGAATCCCTGATAAGACATCCATATATGTCTAAATGGGATGTTTTTTTGGGGTCACCGCTATCCAGCGAGGATTGGCAGAGTGTTTGGCGGCAAGCAGCCCGCTCATCCAATTCTATACAGAATAAAGAAAATCAGTTTTAAATTGCTGATTTTATTGGTATCATTACGCCTTCCTTTTTTGCACAGATTGAATTCGTCATTCCCGGATGTGTGTTTGGGGGTTTTGGGGAACCGGGAGGGATGTTCCACAATATTTTGGGGATGTAGGTTAGTGGTCCCTTTTTGGAAGAAGGTTCAAGCCTTAACCTTAGAGGTCACTCAGGTATGGATCCCCCTTACCCCTCAGACTTATCTTCTGAACGTTCCGTTCCCCTCCCTGGGACGGCATTTGGGTAAGTTTTTTTTATATATAGTGACAGCGGCTAAATGCTTAATTGCCAAATACTGGAAGCAGACCTCATCTCCATCCAAGGAGGCCTTATGTTCGCGTATTGGGGAAATCAGGGATATGGAATATCTTACGGCCGTACGAAATGATGAGCTAGAAGCTTTTGACGCCATTTGGAGACCTTGGGAGCTCTATAGAACTCTCAGGCTTTTGAACTTGACTAATTAAGGCAACACCTTCCCACTGCTGGTTAGTTATTTACTGGATGGTGACTTTTCCCTTGTGTGTCTTGTCGTGTGTTTCCCTAGTCTATGTTGTGTTATATAATACACTTGACTTCAATTGGATAAAGATTGTTCGGATTTCCTGTCATATATCCTATGTATGTATTGGCAGAACCGACTATGTTTGTATTATGCCTTATTCAATGTCTATGCAGATGCTATGTTTGGGTTTGCTCTTTTGAAAAATTCAATAAAATACAATTGAATAAAAAAAAAATAATTTCTTATTTGGTATATGGTGAAGGCCCTAAACCGGTACCCATTTATAATATATTGTTAAGGAGCATGGGAGCAACTACATAATGTATGGGTGTTCCTCCATGATCCCCGATTTCCTTCTGCACACCCTAAAGCATATCGTTTAAATGCCGTAGGGTGGGGAGGGAGGGGGGGAATGAACCAGCACCGTGGGTCTAGGCCCGTGTCTAGGAGGTTGATACTAAGTGGAACAAAACATGTTGAATCCGCCCAGATGGACTATATCCCACCTGCTGACACCAGGCTAATCAGTTGGTACAAAAGCCGTGGAGAAAACATCAAACTATAGCCAGATCCCGAAAAAGAACGGTACATGAGTCTGGAAAAAAAAATCCCAAAGAAAAGAGAGAGGGAGGGATCTGTGTCCGCCAATGAATCTGATGAGAAAAGGATTGGAATGTCCAAAAGCAGACCTTTGCGGGAAGGGAAAAATAAACAGATACAACCCCCCCCCCCCCACACACTGATGCCTGGAGAATCTTACAACTGAGGCTTGCATCAGCCATAGCCAAGGTATGGATTTGGTAGAACTTAGAAAACGTGTGGACCGAAGCCCAGGTAGCCACTTTGCAAGCCTGCATCACTAGACCGATAGGCCTCAGAAATCATAGACCGGATCCAGCTGGCAATGGTGGCCTTAGAGACTGCCAGGCCTCTAAGCGGGCCCTTTGGCACAACAAAGAGGGCCTAGGAGCACCTAAATGACTCAGTAGCTGAAAGGTAAATCCGAATAGCCCTGACAACAACATCTAAACAATGTAATGCCCGCCCTTGAGTATGAGATAGGGAGGGACAAAAAGTGGGCAGAACTATGTCCTCATTTATATGAAACGAAGAAACCACCTTAGGGAGAAACGAAGGACGTAGGACGACCCTGTCCTTATGCAGTATCAAAAAAGGTGACTTGCACAACAGTGCCGCCAGTTCAGATACTCGGTGGATAGAATTAATGGCCAACAGGAAGGCCACTTTACATGTAAGTAAATGTAGAGAAACTTCCTGTTATAGTTCAAAGGGTGAAGACTGCGTGGCCTTCAAAAAAAGATTCAAATCCCACGGTTTGATTGGTCTACGAACTGGTGGGCCACAATACATAACTTCCTGAGGATGAGAACCCAGTGTACGCTAAAACAGTACCGAGAGGGCAGGGATCTCAAGGAGGAAAGGCTCAGCCCCAGATCCAGAATTTACCGGAGAAGCCAACACCCTTGGAGTAGAACATCCAAAGCGGTGAAAACCCTGGGACTCTGCCCAGGCAAAAAAGGCCTTTCAAGTACGGTAGTAAATACAGGCCTATTTCATGCTCGAATCATGGTCCGAGAAACCGCAAGATTTTAGTATTGCGGTTTCAACAGCCACGGCGTCAAACGCAGCAGAGGTAAAGTGAGGTGGAACAGAGAACTTTGTGAAATGAGGTCTGGGTGTAGAGGAAGAGGCCACAGAGCGTCAGGGTGAGGAGATCCGCATACCGGGTCCTGCGGGGCCAGTCCGGGGCGATGAGAATGGCCGGTACCCTCTCGGTCTTGAGGCTTTTGAGTATTCGAGACAGAAGAGGCCAGGTAGGGAAGAGGTAAACCAGAGAAAACTGGCTCAAAAGGTAGAACCAGCGCATTTACCGCACGGGAGCTGATGATTGAAGCAAGAGGCAAAACAGATCGAACTCTGGAGTGCCCCACCTCTGGAAGAGCAGCTGAAAAACCTCTGGGAGAAGCAACCCCGCTCCCCAGGATCCACCGACGTCCCATCAACCAACCAATTCTCCTCCCATGGAATGAAAGTTGCCTATAGAGCCGGGACCAAGCGTTCCGCCCATTGCAGAATCCTTGACCACCCCCCTGACTGGCGAGAGCTAGGGGCTCGATCACCACCTAAAAGGAAAAAAATAAACTTCAGCAGAGCTGCCTCCTAAGGACACTAAGCTAAAAACGGATTAGCCTGGTGTCAGCAGGTGGGATATAGTCCATCAGGGCATATCTGACACGATTGGTTCTGCCTAGTGTCAGCCTCCTAGGACAAGGGCCTATATCCAAGGTGCTGTGTCCCCCAATGATAATGACGAGAAATTAGCCCAAGTGTACATGTGTTATAGGGAGAAAAGACTGTAAGCCTCATTGGTGGGTAGGAAACTGGCTGTACTGTGTAATATATTGGCCCCATACCAGTAACACACACAAAAAATAAAATAAAACACATACAGGTGCATTGGCATGTACTGTCCGAGCACAGCCATGGTTGACATTTATTGTATGACCACTTCTGGATATTGTATGGACACTTTTGGCAGGAATAGCTTCAAAGGCACGGAAGTAACAATGCTCTAATTTGGAATAATTTCAGGAGCAGCAGTGTTAATAATAATCATCTTTATTTATATGGTGCCAATATATTCCGTAACACTTTACAATTTGGAAGGTATAAGTACAGACAAAACCAAAACGTTGCACAGTGAAAAGCTACTTGGAGATCAGACAAGGTGTGAGAACCCTGCTCGCAAGAGCTTACAATTTATGAGCACGTATGGGTGAGCCAAAGGGTGAAAAGTGCTTGGATTACACAATGGTCCAGGCATGTTTCATAAATAGGGGTAGTTTACATAGGAAGAGGATGGACCTGACACCAAGACAGAACATCTATGCACAGATAAGTGCCTGCGAGTACCCAAGTGCAGGGAGTCAAAGAAATGGGGACAGAAAGTGGGGGGGGGGGGGATCACAAATTAGGGATCTTGGTAGGCCTGCCTAAGATGATGTATTCTCAGGGCACTATTAAAACAATAAGGGTTGTAAGTGTGTCCGATCGTACAGTGTAGCATGTTCCAGAGAACTGGTGCAGCATGTGCAAAATCTTCAAGATTGGCATGCGAGGTTTGGATGATTGCGGCATCTAATCTATGATCAGCAACAGATCACAGAGACCAGGAAGGGTGGTAGAGAGAGATGAGGAAGGAGATGTGATGTGTGTGTGTGTGTGTGTGTGTGTGTGTGTGGTGTGTGTGTGTGGGAGGGGGGGGGGGGTGCAGCTCTGTGGAGAACTTTATGGGTGATCGTGATTATTTTGTTATATTCTATACTTAATGGGCAATCAGTGCAGTCACTGACACAGGGTAGAGGCATCAGTATAGAAGCTGGAAATAGAGGAGCCTGGCTGCTGCATTCAGGATGGGTTGGAGAAGGGAAAATTTACAGAGAGCGAGAACAATAAGCAGGGGAGTTACAGTAGTCAAGACAAAGTATAAGAGCAATAAAAAGAGTTTGGATTGTTTCCACAGTAAGAAAAGGACAGATTCTGGAGATTTTCTTGAGGTGCAAGTAACAAGAGCGGGCAAGGGATTGAATATAGGACTGAAGGACAGATCAGGTTCTAGTACAACCCTAAGGCCCTGTTCACACGGTGGTTGCCATGGCCAAAACCTCGTCCAAACCTCGCCTCAAACTCGCGTCTACCGACGAGGTTTATCGGCGCAGGTTTTCGGTGCCATCACGGCGCGGTCGGGGCGTGGATTTGGGAGCGGTTTGCGGCGGGGTTTTCACCCATACAAATTAATAGGCAGGACAAAACCCGCGCACCAACCGCGCTGAAAAGCACGGCGAAACCCACGCCGACACCGCACCAAAGACTGGCTGCAAGAATTGATAGGAGACTTCTCAAACACGTGCGGCAAGGCCGAGGCACCAAAGCCGCAGCCAAGACCGCGCTGTGTGAATAGCAACGCGGTTTCCCATAGGAAACCATGTAATGAACTGGGGACGTTTTGGGCGCGATTTGGGTGTGAACAGGGCCTAAGAGCATGGGCCTGCTTCCTAGGAGTTATGGTGGTATCACACATGGAAGCACAAATAGCAGGGTGGAGTTGGTTAGCAGACTGTGGAATGACAAGAAGTTCAGTTTTAGTGAGGTTTAGTTGGAGATGTAAAAAGGACCTGTTATAGGCCAGACAGTCACTGGTGTTTTGTAGCAGGGCGGGGGTGATGTTACAGGAAGAGGTGTATTTTTGAGTGTCATCAGTGTAGAGATGGTACTGAAAGTCAAATCTGCTGATGGATTGTCCAAGAGTTGCTGTGCAGAGAAAAAGAGAAGAGTACCAAGAACTGATCCCTGAGGACCCCCAACATCAAGAGGAGAAGAAGTAGAACCTGCAAATGAGACACTGAAGGAGCGGTCAGAGAGGTAGGAAGAGAACCAAGAGAGAGCGGTGTCCTGGAGGCCATTGACGCTGAGCAGAAGATGGTGATCTACAGTGTCAAACCCTGCAGAGAGATCCAGAAGAAGCAACAACGAGTAGCAGCCCTTAGATTTAGCTGTGTGGAAGTTATTTGGAGCTTCAGCTAGAGCAGTTTCTGTGGAGTGTAAAGTGTGGAAACCTGATTGTATAGGGTTGAGAAGAGAGTTAGATTTAGCGAATTAGGTGAGAGTAGACCAAGTGTTCCAGGAGTTTAGAGATGAAGGGAAGGTTAGAGACTGGTCAGTAATTAGCATCACAGGTGGAGTCCAGAGTGGGCTTTTTTTTTAATAAAGAGGTTATAACAGGGTGTTTAGAGGAGGATGGGAAGATCCCAGTGAAGAGAGAGGGGTTGAAGATAGCAGTTAGGTGAGAGGACTGCTGGGGAAATGGACTGGACAAGGTGGGAGGGAATGGGGTCACTACAGCAGGTGGTGGGGCAAGCAGACGAGAGAAGCCTGGATACTACTTCTGTCATCGGGTCAATGCTGAGAGCAGACTCAAGGACGTGCAGGAGGGGACCGGATGGATATTACTTGGGGACTGAGATATGAGGTTTTGCCAGATACTGTAAATTTTCTCTTAGAATCGGGTGGCCAGGTCTTCAGCACAGATCAGTAACTGGTGCCTGAGCTTGGATCAATCTTATGATGGAGAAATCTAGGTTAGTACAACACTCATTAACTCATTAACCCATTCATAATAATATGGCTCTTCCTTTTTTTTTCCTCCCCGCCTTCCAAGAGCCATAACTTTTTAATGGTGCCATTGACCGTACCACAGAATATACTGGGACACCGGAAAAAAATTCTAAGTGGGGTGAAATAAAAACGTCCTTGCACCATATTTGCAGGGGTTTATTATAAATGATGTATCATATGTAGTCTGCAGACTGATCCGATTCCGGCAATATGAAATATGTAAGGTTTTCGTTTTGTTTTAGTACTTTTAAAAATGCAAACAAGCATTCTCTGTTTCATATTTTCGCTGCCGCGCCACTTCCTGCGACCAATAACTTTTCTGTTCTTCCACCTATGGATCAGTGAGGGTGCATTTTTGAGGGCTGAAGTGTACTTTTTTTTTGGTACCATTTTGGGATAGATGATCACTTTCTATTCCAAAGTTTAGGGGTTGTAAAATTACCCCAAAAAATGCAATTTTGGCATTAGGATTTTTTTTTTCTTGCATGGGATAAATGATGTTATATTTTAACAAATCAGAATTTTGATGCTACGATACCAATTATGTGTAATTTTTTTTATTTGTAAAATGGCAGCAATTTTAACTAGAAAGTATGTACAAGTATAAAAATTAATACACTTTTTTTTTTTTTACATCAACATTAAGTCCCCATAGGGAACTTGAACACACAGTGCAGAAGGGTGCTTAAAAATGATGGTCCTACTAATTCTGGCCTGGGGCAGGAAGTAACAGAAACCAATATATGGCAGCTACTGAAGCCTTTATAAGACTTTCAGTCGCTATGTTAACGGATCAGCACGGCGCTGTCTCGCAGCGGGGGTGCTGATCAGAGTGAGGGACGTGTGTGTCAGTTTCTCATTTAGTTAGACGCTGTGGTCGCAATCACCACGGTGAATAAAAGATCAAACAACAGAGAACGGAGTTGGCCGCTGACACCAGCCTACTATGGAACGGACTTAGGGTATGTTCAAACGGCGTGTTTGGATACCATTTTGGATCGGTATTGAATCCGAAAATCGCATCCAAAAACGTAGCGTCGATTGGATCCAACATGCAGCTGCGTGTTTGGATGCAGCAGGATCGCACCATGTAGTTTAAAATAGGGCTCCTGCTGCGTCTTTTGGACCACGAATTGACATGAAAAGAAGCATTGTAACACGCATCTGCGATCACTTGTCTGAACGCCGATACGCGTTTTACATTGCGAGCAGTGTAAAATCACACTGCTCACTGTCTAGACGGACCCAAACACGCACCCAAAAGCTTATGTTCACACGGACCAAACACGGCCTGTGAACATTCCCTTACAGAGAAAGCCCGCTACATACTTACTGGCATCAAAACATACCAATACGTCCTGCATTAGAAAGGGTGTTAATAGGCAATGCCTCCCTATTTCATTCCTGAAAGTAACCATCATTAGGGAACAGGAAAACTGAATTTGTGAATCTCGGCTTAGTCCCTAAAACACCGCCAATTCTTTGTATTAATCTCGTTCATGAATATATGGACTGTTCTTACCTTAGCATTCAGCTCATCTACAATGAAATGGCAGAGGGCAGCTTTGAAGAAATACTCTTTTGCACTGTACTTCAGCAGAGGATTATCCATTGTGCTTGTGCCGATCTAGGAAACATTAGAAGTAGTATATGAAAGCAAACACAACACATTAATAAACCGTAATGTAAGCGGGCGCGCTCCAAGGTCCACATACAATAGTGGATCAGTAACATAATATCTTCATATATACAAGAAAGGATTTTGGTCGTCTGTTCTTTATGCATGGCCAATGATTGGACCAATCTGCACCAAATTTGGCACATGGATTTATCTGGTGGATCAATAGGTTGTAGACCAGGTTTAGGCTGACTAGGATCTACCGCTATTGCCATAAACAGTTTGTACCTATACACAATCTGAGCATTCTTATAAGTTAAAACTCTTTGATACCAGTCATTAGAGATGGGCGAATTTCCCGCTATTAGTTTCGTTCCCTTCGCCGAATTTCTCGGCAAAAAATAACTTCGTTCCGAATTCCCAACGGAAAAAAATCACTTTAAAAAAACAGCTTTTTCCAGGCTCCCCAGGGGGCCTCGGGGTCTGTAAAACGTTTGCCATGTTTTAAAATTGCAGGGGGAGCTTGGTTTGGTCTTCATACAATGTTGTTTTTTTAGTATGACACGCAAAATGACTGCCGCCGTTTCCTTAGAACCCTTTTAACTATAAAATTCCCTGGGCATTTAAGGGGGGAAAAAACTGACCAAAAACCTAAAGGGGGGGAATGTAGCCGAAAAAAAAGTCATCCCACGAAAGCGGAAAAAAACAAGCGAGAGCTCAGGGGGGCAACCCTTAGTGACAGAGTGTGGAGGGACGGCGGCACCACAGCAGCAAAGGGCCCGGGAGGGCACAATTTACAATTTTTTGGGGGTGCAAAACAGGAGGAAACCACAAAAGGCACAATTTACTGAGAGCGGGGGTGAACCCCAGCAGCAGCATGAGGGCAGGCAGTGGCACAAGACACAGTGTGGAGGGCACGGGAGCAGCCACAGCAACACAAGAGGTTTAAAAGTGGGACAATGAAAAACAGTTTTGGGGGGACACGGGAGCAGCCACAGCAGCAACATGAGGGCAGAAAAGTGGCCCCAATGACATTCTGGGGGGGCAAAACAATATTAGGCCACAGATGGGGACAATCACACAAATGTAGAGGGCACAACATCAGCAGTATGAGGACAGGCATGGGACAATGACCTTCTGGGGGTGGGAAAACGTATTAGGCCACAGAGGGGCCCCAAAAAACGAAGCGGGGGTCACCCGGGGCAGCAGCATGAGGTCGGGAAATGGCACAATACACCGTGTGGAGGACTGGCAGCACCACAGCAAAAACATGAGGTCAGAGATGGCACAAAGACACAGTGGGGGTGGGCAGGCAACAGCAACTGCAGCAGGGATGAAGGGCAAAGATTTGGGACAATTTACAAAGTTTGGGTTGGGGGGCAATACCAGTCCCGGAAAAAATGGTGGTAGGCAGATGGAGAAACTGGGACAGGGTTTTTTGGCACAAGGTTTGGGGGGCGGCATCAGAATAAGGCTGAGGCAAGGGAGTTTTAAAAACCCATCTACGCCAAAGGGATTGGGTGTTTGGGAAAACCCCGGCCGAACCACCCAGATTTAACTTGACAAAGGGGCAGCATTCCACAAATTTCCCCTGGACAAAACGGGGTTTTTCCCCTTTGGGGGAACCCATGGGCCCCCGGGCCCCACTAACCCCCCGCTCTGAAGCCACACTACTGGGCCGGGGAGGACAGCCCTTTTCCACTGCAAACCGGCAATTGCGGCCACACATCCAGTTTGGCTGCCCAGTAGTCCAGAGGATCTTTTAAATGAGGTGGCCGGGGTGCTGTTCCCCAAATAGGCCAAAACCTTTGGTTCAGGACTGCTCCAGGTCCTGCTGCTGCTGCTGGCGACGCCCCCCTCACCAAGGGGGGGTGGAAGGGAAACTTTCTCATCAGTGACTCCCCGACTTAGGTTACTACTGATGGGGGCCCGGGGAAATGCCCTCCACCCCCCAACCTTTCCCCCAGCAGCCGCGGGAGTAGTACGTGAGCTGAGGGAAACCCCCCCGGGCAGAAACCGTCAAGGAGGGACGGGTGCCGCCCATAGGCAGCGGCCAAAGATTAC